>JBAMCF010000979.1:0-14859 GCA_037075285.1 Drosophila lutescens | reverse complement strand
GTCGCACAGTGGGGCGAAAAAGCCAAAAGTCTGCCTTAAATCAGCGGAGCCCTATAGCAAATATCTTTTGATGGGGTATTGTTAAAGGAAATTAAATATGTAAAAAAACATCATAACGTGAATTTTTTTAGTGAAATTTTTTTGTTGTAGAAAATTTTTAAGAAAAAAAAATGTTTTTTTTAAAGAAAAAAATATAAATAAATTACCTATAGGGTTCTTAGTTTCCCAGTATTTTTTTTTAATTTAACTTGATTTTTTAAAAAAAATTATCCAAATCGGTCAACTATATCTTATAGCTGCAATATAAACGCTTATTACAAAGGGGAATATCTCGGTTCTATTTCAATACTTGTTCATATAAATCAGGTTTTGGATCATATCTCGATAACAAATTAAGTTTATATTTATATTTTCAGCAAAATAAAACAAATTTAAATTATAATTTCATTTTTTTATTCATTCTTCATCTTCATCACTACTGTCAGAACAGTCAAATATATTTGCATACTTATTTTGAGAACTGGGAGGACTTTTTATAAGATCCAGAGCTGACTCTGGCATTTTTGCTTTTTTTTTTTTGAGGAGTTTTAAAAAAGCTAGAAATAATGGGATCCGAGCTGATAAGCAATCTATTAAACACATCCTCGTTTGATTTTTCGCGACTGGTTTTTCTGGAATTGTGTTCTCTGAAATGCTTAAAATCCTTATTCCGTGCTTCCTGTGCTTCCTCAGTTAATTGGCCAATAGGTACCAAAGCATGTTTAATTATTTCCGGACCATGAATAAAAAATTTGTGCAGAGTTGGTGGCATATTGTACCACGGATAGAGCTTTACAAAATGTCTAGCCGTTTTTATTGCGTATTCTCTAAATTTGTCTATTTCAATCTCTTCATTGGATGAAACAACGATCAAAATGGTATGCATTTCTTTAATTAAATCCACATCTAAGTGTGTAATTTCTGCAGACTGCTCAGCATTTTTAAAAAATCTTCGAGAAGTATTACCATCATTCGAACTTCCAAATCCAGGCTTCGGTACATCAACAAGTAAACCCAGTTTACTTTTGAATTCGTTTTGAATACGTTTTTTATTACTGGCAACAATATCTTTGTCCTCGACTGACCTTGCTTGCCATCTTTTAATGGGTAGTTTATAAGAAACATGTAAAAGACATTCAAAAAAGCGTATCCAACCATGCAAGGTTGAAAGTCCGAAACTCAAATTTTCTGTTTTCACAGCTTTTTGTAACATATTATCTATGTTATTGAATTGCTTGCTCGTTGAGCCGCATAAATAGCATGTTCGTGTTGATGTTGTCTCGGTGATTGCATTGCACACTTTGCCGTCAATCATTGAAAGAATTAGTGTATGGCTCACTTCAACACCATTGCCTTCTATGTCCACATCTGTTTTAGCTAGCTGACTGATTTCTGCATTTACTCGATCATTTTCCGCCTGCGAGACACTTGAAGTTTCCTTTATGTATTCTATTTTTAAAGGTCTGCAAAAACGAGTTGAGCCGGGACGTGGGTTCTGCCATAAAACATATTCTTCACATGTCATTTTTATTGGAACTATGGAAGTGATAAGTACAGAGGAATCTGTTGCTTCCGGATCGCAAAAAGCTTGCTTATAGGAACTGTGTCCCGAACTTCCATCAAAACCCCACTTGGTAATTAGGCAAATATTCCTCATCTGACTCGGGTTTAAAGTGGCAATCTTGCGTTTTTCTAAATGAATTAACCGTTGAGCAGTGTGATTCATCAGGGCTTGAAGAGTAACTTTGGCCACTGACTCACTTATAACAATGCTTTCTGGATAACACTCTTTTTTCGCTAGTTGGACAGCATAGTACGATGGGAATCTATCTGGAGCAGAATCTCGGACTATATTGTATTGAAATCGAGAAAGTCGTGCTTCGACCAATACTGCCAGTGCTTCCTCTTTGGACATTTTGTCATCTAGCGGCCTTACAAAAGTCTTTTTATTGAATACTGCAGATACAATCTTGGATTCTTCAACATGACCTTCTGATCTAAGCTTAGATTGCGTAGCAAATGCTAGCACAGTCGAAGAATGTTGTTCCCTCAAGTCCTGGGTTTTTCTAAGCTTGGTTCGGTTGGTGGATTCTTCAAAAGATTTCTCGTTGCGTCCTCGTTTAAGCTCACAAAAGAAATCAATGGTTGAATCTAGCCAAGCCTGATTTGCCTTGAGAAAACGGTCTTCCACTCTATGTGCTCGAGTCCAGCGAGTCTTAAATTGTGAAATAAACCTTGTCAGTTTTTCTTTTAGACTTTCCAAGCTCTGGCCGGTTGCCTTAGTTTGGTCGCATAAAGACGTTTCCAAGTGCTGAAACTTTTCCTCAAACAAATCGTACGTAGACCTCTGCATGATGTAAAATAGCTCTCGGCGAGTGCGAGAAACAGTTGATAGTTCTGTTTTAAAAAGATATCAACTCATTTAACCTTTGTTGTGGTAAAAACACACATGTACTACATTAAATCTTACCAACAAATTGAATCACTATTTTTCACACTTCTAAGACATCACAAAAGCTCTAAAACACGAATACAGCACATTAACAAGAATATATTTGACGCCAGGAACACAATATAAATACCTCCGGCTTCATTTTCCATCATAATTGGATTTAAATTTGATAAGACAAAATAATTGGACAGCTTGCCGCGAAAGAAAAACAAAAGTAATTGAAAACAGCTGACTAGTAATACAACTAGGGATTCATACTGTAAGTGCGCGCGGAGAAACCAGGGCTGGCGACTATTCAAATTACGAACATTTCTTGCTAACTTTAACCGCGGTTATCTCAGAAGAGGCACAAAAGGGCAGGCTAATTTTTTCAGAATTTGTAGTTAAATATCTAAACTTTTTTTTAAAACAAAAATTAAACGGGGATCTAGGGTGTAACACTACTTTACGTCCAAAAATATCCAAAAAAACACCATTTTTTTGGACCGATTTTAAAAAATTAAAAAAAAATAGTAATTATGCACTTAAATTTTTTTTTTTTTTTCAATATTCTAAGAATTGGTTGCTCTTAAAATTGTAATCGTTACATATACAACTTAGACCCTTAAACGCTTTCAGAAAAATTTCAAAGATGTATAAAAATCCTTTTTTTTCTTATTGGCTAAAATTCTGTTTCGAAAAATCAACTTTAAAAATTGTTAGTGGGTGAACCATTCATCACAGATCACTTTTTCTTTTTGATTTGTATAGAGAATTCAATTGTTTTTAAAGTTGCATTGCCACATTTTGGAATATCTTAAAAAAAAAAAACCATTTTGGCAGGCTTTTTGTTCTAGGCGCCCCACAGTGAGTCGCCTTAAAAAGGCTGTACTTGGCACTCATTTTAACGTTTTTTCTGCCTAAAAAGTTTTTCCAGGTGGCGTTCATAGCTATTTTTGAATCCTTGGGTATAAAAACTCATATTTGTGGTAAGCGTTACACCGAGGTATTTGAATGATTTTACACGTTCCAGCTGGATTCCGTCCAGTTGCCATTCTTCGTTCCTAGCGTGACGGCCACCTGTACCCTTAACTACCATAATCATTGATTTGCTTGTATTTATGGTGAGGTTCCTTACTTTACAGTACTCGGATATGCTAGCAATCATGTCCCTTAACGTTTCAGGGCTATCAGCCAGTAGGCACATGTCATCGGCATACATAAGGGTCTTAACATGGGTTCCATTCACAGTCACTCCACCTGATAAGAAATCCACAACATCGTCCACGAAGAGAGAGAAGAGGAGAGGGCTGAGAATGCAGCCTTGTTTAACTCCACTGTTGGTATCGAACCATTTTGAGAGCTCTGATCCATCCCACACACTTGCTTTGTTATCCCCATAGATACTGGACAGAGCTAGTATGGCTTTTGTTGAGAGTCCGAGCTGGCTAAGTTTATACAGTAGGCTATTTCGGTTCACTGTATCAAAGGCGGCTTTAAAATCTACAAAGAAAATGTACAGCATATTTTTTTGTTGCAGAAAGGTTTGGGCGATTGATGTCAGAACGAAAACACTGTCAACTGTAGAGAAACCCTTTCGAAAACCTGTCTGAAATTCACTAAGAATGTTTTCTCAGTTTACCCATGTCGTCATACGTTTTAACAGTGCTCCTGCAAAAATCTTAGCGACTGTGTTTTGAGCAGATATGCCTCGGTAGTTGCTGGGATCGCTCTCCACACCTTTTTTAAAAATTGGGCTGATCAGACTTTTTTTGAAGCAATCCGGGAAAATTCCATGGCTATAAAATTCGTTGTAGGCATCGGTAAGTCGCTGTATAAAGCAAAACGGCGCGTTTTTGAAAAATTCTGCAGTTATACGGTCATCACCAGGAGCTTTGTTTAGCTTTAGTGCTAGGACAGCGCTTTCTATTTCTGCAAGGCTGAAAGGGGAGTCCATCTGATCTGAGGAAAGCAGAGGCTTAGCATAGCTGATTTCTGATTCATTTTGAATTTGGGAGAGTAGGGTACTAAAATAATCAGCCAAATCTGTTGCCCTTACTTTTATGGGTTTTTTCTGTTGGTTCCCGTTTAATTTATTAACGATTTCCCAGAACTGTTTGCTGTCGCGAACTTCTTGCAGTTGGCGTTCCATATTTATCCAGAATTGTTTTTCTTTGTCTTTGCAAAGGCGATTGTAATTTGTTACTGCCGTTTTGTAGATGTGTCCCATTATTTCGTTTCGCCTTAGCTGTTTAAGGCAATCAAAAGAGTGTTTCCTGGCCTTTTCGCATTGTACGTCGAACCACGGTTGCTTTCTGCTAAAGTTTAGTGACTGCTGCATGGGCTTGGAGGCATCTACGATTAAGTTTAGCAGTTTGGCTAGCAGTGTAGACCCACTCAGATCTTCTATTTGTTGGATTCCTGATACTAATGCATCTGTGTAACTTGGGAGGTGGTTGTCCTTCCACTTTAACCTTCGGTTGAGTTTTGGCTGGGTACTATCGACTTGTTCATGTAGAATGAGTTTTAAAAGGACTTCGATGGGCATATGATCAGAAAGAAGTTGAGCACCTACCACCAAATCTTTCACCACGTCGTGCCACTTTCCTTGTATGAGACAGTAGTCAATAGTCTACCTTGCTGCGCCCCTTATAAAGGTATATTCTCCTTCTTTGTCACCGATTGTCCTGCCGTTCATTACCGTCAGTCCCAGTGATTCGCACATCTCAACCATTTTTGCGCCTTTGCTGTCTGAGATTTCGTCCTTAGATTTACGAATCGTGTTACTGGTCCTAAGGTCTCTATTTGTGGGTTCTGATGTGGCTTGTGCTTTTCCGATGCGAGCATTTATATCCCCAATAATCATTAGGTTATTGCAACCTGCTGTCAGTCCGAAATCTTACACCTTTTCAAAATCTGCTTGCCAGTTATTGCAGTTAATGTATACTGGGAGTATATGTAGTTTTTCGTCTTTCGTGTTTATTTCGATGACTTCCGCGTTTTCCTTGCTCGTAAAGGTAATGTGTCCTTCGTTCACCAGCTGCTTTCGGATTCCGTAAACACTTCCTCCGCTGGCCCGTCCACGGGCTGCTATTCTCACTGCTGGTATCCAATGCAGAAAAGTTTCAAATAGTAGAAAAATATCGAATTGTGTTACAAAATTAAAGAATTGTTTAAATAATGTCTTATTTGCTAAGCCAGCTATATTATACGATACAATTTTAACATTAAGGGACGGTACTACATTGGGGACATTTAGTTTTTTGAGTTTAGTTTGCTCAATATAACTTCGTAGTCGAGGGCTATTTTAAATGAGGTAACATATATGTTCTCCAGGACATTTTGTGCTAACTCTTCTCCACACATCAGCGTGCCGTCTTTATTCCAGTAGAACCATCTACCTTCTATAACCATGCGATCGTTTCTAACAGTGACCTTAAAGTTTTTGTGGCTTTCCAGAATGTCCCGGCGGAGGCCTAGCATCACGCGTTTTTTAACTCTCCTTTCGATGTTCAGATCCTGTTCCATTGAGACTCGCGTTCCTTTCAGGTTTTTGGTGTGCTTAAGGATGGTCTGTACTGCGCTTGCTGTGTTAAGTTCAACCAGAACAGCCATTTTTCCGTCGGCGTCGTGCAGCTTCTTTACCGAGTCTATCTCCATACGGTCCTTTATCAACAATTTCCTTTATATTAGGTCAGATACAGCATTAAATGGATTTTTTTCGGATTTTAGACCTCGGATAATTATATTTTTTCTTTTATTTGCGTCTTCTAGTTGTAGAAGTCTTGCATGTTTGTTTTCGTTGTCGCTTTTGATTTTGATAATCTCTGCCTGCAATATTTTGTTTTCCTCTGTTAGCGAATCGACCTTTGTTGAGAGACATTCTACATTTTGCTGAATCGTATCCATTTTTGTGGCAATCGAGTTAACGTCCGATTTTGTAGCTAGTTCTTTGAGCTTTGAGTCGAACATACCCTCCAGCATGGATTTCAGATCTTTAAGATCTACCAGGTTGCCAGTGTTTGTTGGTGTGAAATTATTTTGCGGGGGAGTGTCTGATCGACTCCGTTTTGAGACGCTAGCAGGTGTCGCATTGAATGTCCCGGCCTGACCGTTACCCTGAGGCTTGGTAGGGGTCCTGGCGAGTCCTGACATTTTTATTTAGTTTTGAGCAGAGATGTGATTTAACAGTATGCCTAAAACGATGCTTTAAATTTTTTTTTTCTAAACTTTTCTAAACGCCACCTGTTGGCTAAAGCTGGGACCGTAGATTAGACTTAGCTACTATTCTGGTGGGCGTTCGATAAGCAAGAGCTTTGGATCCGACTCACTGTGATTGCTTCTCAGCTGTTGTGTTCCGTCACTAGTTTTGTTTGCGCCTAATCATTGCCGGTCTTCTGAGTGTTTTTATACCCTTGCAGAGGGTATTATAATTTCAGTCAGGTATTGTAACGCAGTGAAGGAGACGTTTCCGACCACATAAAGGATATATATTCTTGATCAGCACCAATAGCCGAGTCCATCTAGCCATGTCCGTCTGTCCGTCTGTCCGTTTCTATGCGAACTAGTCTCTCAGTTTTAAAGCTATCGCAATGAAACTTTCCCAAAAGTCTTCTTTCTATTGCAGGTAGTACATATGTCGGAGAGAGCCGGATCGGACCACTATATCTTAAGGCTCCCATACGAATAATCAAACAAATATAAGAAAATTCATTGTAACTTTGCAGGAACGTTGTAGGCGTTTTGATTTCTGACAACTTAAAAAGGTATTTCTTTTATCTGCAAGGGTATATAAACTTCGGCTGGCCGAAGCTAGCTTCCTTTCTTGTTTATTTTGGTTTTCCTCCTTTGCCGTCGGTTTCCACCAACAAAAATGGTCCGTTTGAGTGAAAAGCCGCGTTTCCAGGTCGGTTTGCGAGGGGCGATACCAAGTGATTTCAGCCAGATCCGGAGGTGTTTGGCCAGAGATTTCACGGTGCCGATGTAGCCCCTACCAAGTGTCAGTGCTTAGGTACGTCCAGCAGGGCTTTGGCGGACCAGGAGTGTAATGTTTTGAAAAGAATTCAGGAGCCACTTTTCGCACGTCCGTACTGTGTATCTTCTTCTTTATTATTTCAAGCCAGTATCCCCACTGCATGAACTAACCCGAATGGAATAGGTTACGTTGTTTCTTTTCTTTCAAAGAAATATTAAATATTTTTTGTAAGTTTAATGTCTTGCCAAACGGCTATTTGTCAACCTTTTTAAATTAAAAACAAGAAAGGAAGCTAGCTTCGGCAAGCCGAAGCTTATATACCCTTGCAGATCATTCTATTAATTTACAAATCGCAAAAATGTTAAATTTCCTATTATTTCACATACATTTTTCGATCGTTTCTATGGCAGCTAAATGATATAGTAGTTCGATCTTGTTAAAATTAAAATCGAAATTCGGAAATATTTAAAAATAGTCATATCCCAGAGTAGAAGAGAATGTAATAAAAATCAACAAAGATATAATTTTTTTCCTATTAATTTCCATTTAATTTTTCGACCGTTCCTATGGCAGCTATATGATATAGTGATCCGATTTTTTAAATATTTAATACGAAATTCAGAAATATATAAAAAATAATATTCCCAAGATTAGAAGGTAATACTTAAAAAAACACCGAAGCTAGAATTTTTTTAACGTTTTTTTTCCGATCCTTCCTATGGGAGCTATAGGATATAGTTGTCCGATCCGGCTCGTTCCGACTTATATACTACCTGCAATAGATATAAGACTTTTGGGAAAGTTTTAGCTCGATAGCTTTAAAACTGAGAGACTAGTTTGCGTAGAAACAGACGGACAGACGGACAGACGGACATGGCTAGATCGACTCGTCTAGTGATGCTGATCAAGAATATATATACTTTATGGGGTCGGAAACGTCTCCTTCACTGCGTTGCAAACTTCTGACTGAAATCATAATACCCTCTGCAAGGGTATAACAAGAAAGGAAGCTAGCTTCGGCCAGCCGAAGCTTATATACCCTTGCAGATAAAATAAATACCTTTTTAAGTTGTCAGAAATCAAAACGCCTACTTCCTGCAAAGTTACAATGAATTTTCTTATATTTGTTTGATTATTCGTATGGGAGCCTTAAGATATAGTGGTCCGATCCGGCTCGCTCCGACATATGTTCTACATGCAATAGAAAGAAGACTTTTGGGAAAGTTTCATTGCGATAGCTTTAAAACTGAGAGACTAGTTCGCATAGAAACGGACAGATGGACATGGCTAGATGGACTCGGCTATTGGTGCTGATCAAGAATATATATACTTTATGTGGTCGGAAACGTCTCCTTCACTGCGTTACAATATCTGACTGGAATTATAATACCCTCTGCAAGGGTATAACAACATATATCCATTGAAATTTTCTTTTTTAATGTCAGATCCGTTCAACCAGAATTGGTTTTGAGGTTAGTTCGAGTTCGATTCCATCTATTTTTGATTTGGTTGTGTGAGGTAAGTGCCACTCAGTTCGGCTGTTATCGTCCTGCTCGTAAGCATAACTCCGATCCAAGCTCTGATGTCTCCTTCAATGCCGACCGAGTTGAGGGAGCTCAGTATGGATTCGGCGTTCACATTATTGAACGCACCTTCTATATCTAAGAAGGTGGCGATTTTTCTATGTGGCAGACTACTTCGTGTAGTGGCGTTTCTGTCGATCTGCCTTTCGGTACGCATGCTGAGCGTCCGATAGATGCTGCTTCTCGGTGTTTTCCCGGATATGAATATCGATCATTCGTTCCAACGTTTTCATTAGGAAGGAGGTATGGCTGATCGGCCTGTAATCCTTTGCTAGGATATGACCTCTTCTTCCTGGTTTTTGTATAAATACAACTTTGGCTTCTTTCCATAGAAGCGGTATGTGTGTTAGTCTGATGCAAGCCATGTAAATGTTGCTTGAAGCATTGCCGGGAAAATGCCGTCTGGCCCAGGACTCTTATATTTATCGAAAGAGTTTATCGCCCATTTGATTCTTTCAATGGGTATGATATCCTTTGTGTGTGTTGGTTGATGAGCCCTCTCACCTCCAGTGGGTGCTGGATTTTCTCGAAGGTTGCCTGGAAAGTGTGTATCCACCAGTGTCTCTATGGATTCTTCCACTGTTGTAGTCGCTGATCCGTCTTGTTTGTGTAATAGAGTTGGGCTGTTATACCCTTTGGCAAGGACCTTGCTTAGTCTAGCCGAGTCTTTGATACCTTCGAGCGATTCGCAGTAAGTCCTCCAAGAGTCTTTCTTGGCTGCGTACATCGCTTTTTTTGCATGCTTTTTGTGATTCTTTGTATGGCTCCCATTCCTTGGTAGCATAGCTGGAGTTATAGGCTTTTCTTGCCCTCTTTCTCAGAGTGCATAGCTCTTTGGTCCACCATATTTTGTTTTTTTTTTAACAATATACATCGGCATGTAAAAAATTCTAAGAATGTTGTTAATGAATGATAAGATCGCCGGTAGGTGGGTTCAAACAGTTGCTTTGATGCTTGTATCCTTTAATCTCCCTCGCACTTCCTTAGGCTGAAGGCTCAGGTATCTGATAATCGATCCACTCGACTATCCCCTTCCCTCCTGATATTTTTGTTTTCATTTGTAGGAATGACTTAACTATTCCTAAACGTACACCACAGATGGCGGTTATGTTACGACTTATGTTTTTCAATCTTGTTGCGTATGTCTGTATTTGTTACAAAATGTTATCAAAGGCTTATTTTTAATTTTCAGCATAACAGCCAATGGACCATTTGGAGGAAGCTGTCAAGTTCATGGTCCCGTGCCGCCACTCACTCGTTGTAGTTCTGACGAAATAGCAGCCGTCCCAGACATAGATATTGGATCCTTAGAGATAAAGAGTCCCATATTAAGCAATCCAGCGTTTTCTCATTCAAAATGTCTCCCGAAAATTCACAAAAGCTGTTTTTGTGTGCGGTTTATAGCGGAACATACTAAAATGCAAGAGGATTCTACAAAAGTAAGTTAATACATTTATTTTGTTAATCGATAACACAAATTTATAAAACTAATAATGATTATCAGGTCTGTTATTATTCTTTTCAACCAAAAAGCTATTTGCAGAGCATTTTTCAACTGTACACAGAACACTTTTATTGTCTAAGATGTTTTGCAAATTGGTGTGCTTAGGTTAGGTTAGGTTAGGACGGCTGCCAGACAACAGTCTGGCACACTTAGACCTCCGTGGGTTCATTGCGGTACCGTATGATCTTATTTCCTTTGGGTCCCCTATTTTTGATGTGTCAACTTTTAAGTTGGTTGATCAGCATTTCCCCCACCCGGAGGATTTCATAAAAGAGTTTAAATTTTTAAGGTCAATCTCCGATATTTCGGTTAGATCATTTATGAAGGGATTTCCTAAGTATTTCAGTCTGAGTCTGCATAGGGCTGGGCTGAAACAGAGAAGGTGTTCCACCGTTTCCTCTTCTTCCTCATCCCTGCAGCTTCTACAGAAGTCATTTTTTGGGGCTTTTAGCCTGCCTGCATGTCCGCCAACGAGCTTGCCACACTCTCTGCGGCTGAATTTTAGTAGTTCTGATGATTTTTTATTGTTTATAACAGGCCATGTCTGGTGAGAGATTCGGCACTGTGGTGTGTTTTTCCAATGTGTATTGGCTAATTTGTTTTATTGGTTTTTAATATTTAGCTTGCAAGTTGCCATAGGCATGCCGACATTCTCCTTTTCTGGAAGGAGAGATATGGTGGTGCCTTGCTTGGCTAGCTCGTCTCATATACAGTTGCCTACGATGTCCCGGTGACCTGGAACCCATATAAGGCTGATAGTAATCTGAGTAGCCATCTCGTGGAGAGATCTGCTATTATTCGGGAGTTTGAATTTGTTGAGAAGATTTATTTAATAGCCGCATGGCTATTACTATATTTGTTTAGGTGTCTGTCTTGGGCCTTTATGTCCCTTATTGACGACGAGGGCTTCCCTTATAGTTTGGAGCCGTCTGTATATAAACAGATTGCGACTATTGAGCCCGGTCGGCCCCTCTCCCATTCTTCCCCACCTGGGATCAGAGCCTCGAAGGGTATGCGACTGTACTCACGGGTTTTACATAGATCCGTTTTCGCCGGGATCGATTTGTAATGCAAAAGAAGTTTAGCGTGACCATAGAATTGTAGCAGGATGGCTACGTATTATTATGCATGTATGTATAAGTTACTGTATTCCTTCTAGATCATTCTTGTATATTCTTAGAGTACGTTGTTGTTGTTGTTGTAGAGCTTGCTTTCACTGGACTCTCTCTCTCTCTCTTGCGATCTCACCACTCTCACACTCTCTTAGAGAGTCGGGGGTTGGTCCGAGTGGTGAGTTGAGAGCGAGTTCAATTGAAAGCCAGCAGTGATCCTTACAATAGACTATTAAACTGAATAAAACTATAAATCAAATAAAGTTTATAAACTATTAATATATACTCAACTGTGTTAAATTGAATTACTGGGGATATATATTATACCTCTACAGAATTGCGCTTTCCACTGCCCGGTATTCCTCAGTCGAATTGCTGCCGATTTGGCCCTTTCCATGCCTGCTAAGTCCACGCTCGGGAGGTTCAAGATTGCGTTCAGGGGTAGATCGAAGTAGTTCGAAAGGCTCCACTGATGTACAAAGCCGCCATGCGCTGTAGAGTCAAGATGCATTGTTTGTGCAGAGCGGTTCACCACAGAGTCACCCCATATAATAGGATTGGCTTGACTACCGCTGTGTATATCCAATTGACGATTTTTGAGAACATACCCCATCTTAGCTCGATTCTTTTTTACAAGAGTAAAGTACAATGGTGGCTTTCTTGGTTCTCTCTTGGTTGTTTAAGCCCCATTTAAGACGCTTATCTAGTACTAACCAAGTATCTTGCGTGATCGCTAAAAGAGAGATTACAGTTGTTTAATTGGTGGGTTAACTTGTGGGATTTTGTATCTATTTGTAAATAGGAAAAGTTCCGTTATTGAGGGATTTACCCCGAGTCCGTTCTTTATCGTCCATTCCGATAGTTTTTTTAGTTTTGCGGTCATAAGATCGCAAAGTGTTTGTGGATACTTTCCATTAAAGATGATAGCGACATCATCGCCTCCTCCTTCAAGAATCCGCAGTAGTTTACTTACCGCGATATTCCACTAGTCTAGTCTGGGTTGAGACCCCTAGTGTGGCCGTGACCATTCTGCTTATCAGCAATTTGTGGATCAGCCCCACCATTGGTGGGGTTCTGTAGGGATTCTGTTAATGCTGTGGGAAGCACTTTGTTGGAAGCTCCTTCTATGTCGAAAAAGGCGATCAATATGTATTCCTTGATGCTGAGTGATTTCTCGATGTTGCTTACTACCAAGTGTAGCGCCGAATTGGTGTGTTTACTATTTATACTATTTACTATAACTATTTTAAAAAATTCTACTATTTATAAAATTCCTTATCGATTCTCGTTTGAATCTAGAAATAAAACTTTTTCCTATTAGTGATTTACTATTCAGCACTTTATCGAACTCGAGGTCACTTTTAGTTGGTTATATATAGCTCAACAGTTTATTGCATCCTTTTTTCCTTTAAAAAAATTGCTAAAAGATTTACAAATTAATAATTTCGGTTAAGATTTAAGGAATTTAAGGGAATGTTTTTATTGTAAGCTCGCTTTGAAAAGTTACAACCGTTCCCAAACGTGAGGAGATATTCATCCTTCGACAGTTAAAAACAAAAACAAAACAATATTTTCTTACACCAAAAATATAAAGGCAATAACTTTAGGCTGGATCTTATTTTATAGGTCCTTCAAAACAAAGCCTGTTGATTTTGGCCTTGTTGTACCTGTTCCCTGTTTTTAATTGTTTTGTTTAGCAAATATTAAATTGTAAAACTTTTTAACTTCTTTGTAAATACGTAATTAAATAATTACGTAATTAAATAATTACGTTTGTCGCTTTAGCTAACGGGGAGTCTGGAAGGTAATCCACAGTAGACAACGCTTATAAGGGAAGGAAATAATTATGAAATAATTATGTCACTTTAAAGCGTCATAAGTTCGCCATAACTAATTTTGAAACGACATTATTTCGCGCGATCTTATGTCATTATACCCGTTACTCGTAGAGTAAAAGGGTATATTGTATTCGTGCAAAAGTATGTAACAGGGAGAAGGAAGCGTTTCCGACCCTATAAAGTATATATATTCTTGATCAGGGTCACTAGCCGAGTCGATATAGCCATGTCTGTCTGTCCGTCTGTCTGTCCGTCTGTCTGTCTGTCCGTCTGTATGAACGCTGAGATCTCGGAAACTATAAAAGCAAGAAGGTTGTGATTTCACACACATATTCTTGGGCTTCCTACGCAGCGCAAGTTTGTTTCATCGAGGTGCCACGCCCCCCTAACGCCCACAATCGCCATAAACGATTTTCAAATGTGTCTGGAGGCCACATCTTTTAAGACTTTAAAAATATATAAACGCAATTTTATAGTGTTTATTAATACCTATCGAAATGTAGAAGACATTTTTCAAATCGGACCATTTATTAAAAAGTTATACGCAATCAAAATTGTTTATATATCTATCTCCCTCGCACTCCCTTTAGCCCCACTAGATAGTCGGGACACCAACCCGAGTACAGCGTTCGCACTCCCTTTAGCTGAGTGACGGGTATTAGATAGTCGGGACACCAACCCGACTATAGCGTTCTCTCTGGTTTTTTTTTTTGAAGCGGTTTTTTATTTATTGAATCTTCTCTCTCAGATACTAACGACAAGTTTGCAAATCTTAATCTAGCTGACATATTTTATTTAATTACAAATTAATTGTTTAGAATAACGGCCCTAACTAATGTTGCTGGGTGGGGAGGTCTCTTCACCGGAGTCGGGTATAGCTAAGGGTCCAGGTAAGAGACCGCGCAAGGTCATTAGGATGGGCCTGGAGCTTGAGATTGTACTTTGCTTTCGCTTTGTCGAGTTCGTCTTTAACTAAGCCTACGTTTAGATCTTTGTGAATATTTTTATTCCGTATATACCACGGCGCTCCTGTTATAGTTATCAATGTCTTTGATTGAGCTCTGTGGATTATTTCTAAGTTGCTTACACAGGCGTTTCCCCATAGCTCGGAGCCATATATCCAAATGGGTTTTAGGACTGCATTATACAAAAGTATTTTATATTCTAATTTTAGTGACGAGAGGGCGTTAATTAGCAAATGTAGATTGCTGGCTTTAAGTTTCAAATGATTTTTCTTAGCTTCGATATGTTTACGCCAAGTGAGTCGTTTATCCAGGTGGACTCCTAGATATATTACTTCAGTTGTTTGTGGCA
The DNA here is from genome assembly GCA_037075285.1 of Drosophila lutescens. NCBI lineage: Eukaryota > Metazoa > Arthropoda > Insecta > Diptera > Drosophilidae > Drosophila > Drosophila lutescens. The sequence continues at coordinate 63 of JBAMCF010000979.1, read as the reverse complement.
TAATAATGTTGTTCAGGGATATTGGGCAAGTTTGCCTGTAGGGTAAAAGTAACATGTTTACAT
>JBAMCF010000978.1:0-17285 GCA_037075285.1 Drosophila lutescens | reverse complement strand
AGTTACGTATTGCCCAAAATTAGGGTATTACTCTTCATATATAGATCCAAATATTCGCTTATACTCCTGCATTTAAACGTGTTCCAAATTTCTTGGGCACAATTATAGTCTTCAACAGTAAATTTCTCTTGACTTGACGAGTTTCTTAATTTAGTTAGGTGAGGCAACTGAGTTTCATTTGTCTTAGAAAAGCTATCAAGATAATCATGGGGAAATTTACATTTCTTAAGCATCTGTTCGAAGGAGTCCCCTTGAAATTTGGATTGCAGATTTTTGAAATGTGCCTTATCCATAAAGCTGGAAAGTTTCCTTAAACTAAAGTTCAAAAACTTATTTGCATCCATAAATTTAAGTTCAAATTCTAGTTTAAAATTAGTTCTTATTACTTTGGTGAGTACTGTATACCTGTCCGTAGTGGAAGGTGTTGGCTTTAGATCATTCCCTAATTCAGTTACTAGTAAATATAAATCAGATCTCGATAGGGTTTCGAAAACAACTGGAAAAAAGGGATCAGTTAACACGTATGTTAACTTACAAGCTTTATGAATAGGTCCAACATACTTTCCAGTAAATTGATTATAATATTTTTCTCGGTCCCCTTTGGCGATGTGATCTTCACAAGCACAACACTTTCCATTCACTTGATAATCCTCTTCACAAATGTTTAGGTCGTCGATCGGGTCTTTAGAGCCTCGCCAAACTTTACAAAAAATTGCAATAGTTTTGGCTTTTAGCTGTATCCAAAACTTCTTAATGCAGTTCGCACCTAGGAAAAATGTTTCGAGTTATTATTCTGGTTTTGTAAAGCAATATTGTATGATATTACCTTCATAAGTCCAAATTTCGTTACGATGCGGATTATGTTGATGAACGATATACATAGAAACTGAACACGCTTCGGGTTCTGTATGCGGTGAATTCGCTAATGTCTTTATTCTCGCAAAAATCACTATCGGGGGAGAAAGTTTTTTGGTAAAGGATGTGAAACGCATTTTGGTAAGTTGTTCTTTTTCACATTCCTTAGTATCGTGAGTAATTTTTTTTTCGAAAGCGTTGTATTCCTTGGCTTGAGGAAAGCATAGTTTTCTTTTGCTTACAATATATGCGTAATGGACCAAGTTTTCTTGGTCATCGTGTAATGACAATAAGTTAATACGGTGGTTCCGAAATCCATTTGATTTAATAGTCGGTCCTATGATACTCGTATCATCGTCATTCACTTCGAATACATTTATGCTAAATTCAGTGTTGTTTGCCTCGAAAAGCTTAATTCCTTCCCTGGTTATGGGAAACGCTATTCCCGAAAAATTGAGTGGAAACCCATCATATTCAATAATGTCTCGAGAAATGCTTGCAACTTGATAATGATCTTTAAACTCTAATTTTTGTAAAGCAGTTTGTTTGTCCACGTTATTTTCGAATTTTGAGTTTTTCATTTTTCTGTAGGCAATATACGCTAAGATACACCATTTAAAACAATATATATCGCAGTTTTTGACGTTTATCACTGCATATCTAGAGTATCCATTCCGAGGGACAGTTACAAATCCACTTGTATGGATTCTATAATCACATTTTATTACTGTGATCTCAAAATATAGAAGATTTTCTAATGTCCATTCCGGGTCTAAATCTTGGAACTCCCTAGATAAAGATTTTATAGCTTCAATAGCTTGATTAAGAAGCTCGGCGATGGGTTCGATATTACACGTTGTCATGAATGGTGCCTCAAAATGCTGAATTACTTCGCATTTTTCTTCTTTTTCTGTAAACTTTGCATATAATCCATAAAGTTTTAGGTTAAACTTTATCGAAACTTTGTAATCACTCATGCAGTAAAGCAATACCCTCATAATGTTATATTCACACTGCTTGTAAAGTTCCATTATGTCGAACTCAGTTCTAGTTGAGTCTACGCGATAAGTTCTCACTGGAAAATTCGATTCTGTCGATATTAATATAACATTTTCGTTTCGCTCTAACTGCTCAGCTGCAGCAATTCTGTGTTTGTCTTTAAGTATATGTTGCATTTCCGTAGTCGATAGGTAAATTTCTCCACATACGGAGCATAGATTCTTGGCTTCAATTGGAAAATTGAAATACATTTCAGATCCATGGAACTTGGAGATTACATCTTGTTCGTCGACTTCCGTCCGTTTTCCAACTGTGATATGATTTGCTGCCTTTGAAGTTGAAGGCAGGTTGATTTCGATCGCTTGCAAAGGTTTATGATATTCTTTGCACGTTTCATAGGGTCTTTTAAATTCCATGTTTCTGACAAAAGGACATAATCCTTTATTTCCCGATTTTTAAAAGTTTATAAATGCACAAGTTTTTTAAACTTATTTTTATTGCGATAATGGACTGATCTCTGCAGCAGATTGATACAGACTAACAGCCGACTCCTTGCTCGCTACGTTCATTTACACCTGTCTGTCCACATGGTCTATTATCTGTTTGGGCCTAGAACCCTAAAAAACGGGGGTTGAAAATTCTGTACGATTCTTTGTTGTTGGCTTACAAGTGGGATGACTTCCTTTATGAACGAAACAATTTCTCAGCTGGTAAAAACTGCTGTACCTGATCCTAAGGTGTTCAGGTAAACGGTTGGCATTGGTAAACATAATAGTTAAGTAACGTTTTCTACAAATTATAAAAGAGACCGTTTCTATTATTAGTATTCCCAGCGAGTTTAAAATCTTTATGACTTATCCTATTCGGTGAATCTTTAACCCTCTACTACACTTACATGATTACAATAAAGATATTTGGTTATTTTTTGTATATTTAAATAAATGCCACGACTGTCAGATAAACTCAGTCACACAAACAATGTAAAAAATGGCATTATTAGTCAGTTTATTTTATTTAGCTAGGGAGTGATCGCATTTTCGACATTGTCCCCCTAGGAGAAAACAAAAACTTTAGTTTGTAAAAATAATTTTGTATCACAAAACGAAAGCTTTTTACTTTTTACAATTTTTTGAGCTTTCAATTGAAAGCGTTTCACAAGCTTTTATAGAGCGAAAGTCTTCAAGCTTTTTCCGAAGTTTCCTGTGAAAAGTTTGTTGAATCCTTGAGCTTTATATTTATTTTTCAATAGTTCCTCCAATCTCCGATAGCTGCGTTCTGCTTTACTTTACTGCATGTTTTTTTACGCAAACTAGTCTCTCAGTTTTTAAGCTATCGGGATGAAACTTTCCCAAAAGTCTTCTTTCTATTGCAGGTAGTATATAAGTCGGAACCGACCGGATCGGACAACTATATCCTATAGCTCCCATAGGAAGGATCGGAAAAAAAACGTTAGCTTCGGTGTTTTTTGAAGTATTACCTTCTAATCTTGGGAATATTAGTTTTTAATTATTTATGAATTTCGAAAAAATTTTTATCAAAATCGGACGACTATATCATATAGCTGCCATAGGAACGATCGGAAAATTAATGGGAATATAATAGGAAATAAATTATTGCTCCGTTGGTTTTTATTGTATTCACTTCTACTCTGGGATATGACTCTTTTTAAATATTTCCGAATTTCGATTTTAATTTTATCAAAATCGAACTACTATATCATATAGCTGCCATAGGAACGATCGGAAATAAGAGAAATAATAGGAAATTTAACATTTTTGCGATTTGTAAATTAATAGGAATGATCTGCAAGGGTATATAAGCTTCGGCTGGCCGAAGCTAGCTTCCTTTCTTGTTTTTATAATTGTTGGTCCCAGTTCAAGACTTATAAATTAAATCATTACATATTTTTGTTTTAATCAGAAGCATTTAAATGAGTTTTATAATGAACAACATTATTTTGATAAACTAGACCAAAAATGATTCGGCCAAATTTGGAATTGTCAGCAGTGGTTAAATTAACAAAGCAGTTTGGAAATATTAAATGCTGACTGCTAGATTTCCGAGATATATTCCTCACCCTGCAGCTAAAAGCAAGGAATAATTCAGTTTAATTTCATACTTCCTTTCAGCCAAAAGGTGCAGATTTAGACAGTAAAAATCGGGGTCAATGGACAGAAAAAGAAAAGAAAGTGGTGCCTAGGTATGTGTTCCCGGTCTGGCAATGATTTTATGTGGGGTGTTTTTTCCTCTCCTCTGTGGCTTTGAATGGAAACTGTGAGTGCAACTGGCTGCTGACCTTATAAATCATAATTTCCAAGAAATAAATCCTTCACGGACAATTTAACCGCCGCAGCCGTTTCTGGGCCAAAACTGCAACAGTCGTAGGTACTTTGTGACTCGGTTTCAGTTTCTGCTTGTTATACCCGGTACTCGTAGAGTAAAAGGGTATATTGTATTCGTGCAAAAGTATGTAACAGGGAGATGAAAGCGTTTCCGACCCCATAAAATATATATTTTCTTGATCAGGATTACTAGCGGAGTCAATTTAGCCATGTCCGTCTGTCTGTCCGTCCGTATGAACGCTGAGATCTCGGAAACTATAAAAGCTAGAAAGTTGGTATTAATATCTAGATTCTTGGACTTCCTACGCAGCGCAAGTTTATTTCATAGAGGTGCCACGCCCCCTTTAACGCCCACAATCGCCTTAAATGATTTTAAAAAGTGTCTGGCGGCCACATCTTTTAAGATTCTTAAAATGTATAAATGCAAATTTATAGCGTTTATTAATACCTATCGAGATGTAGAACACTTTTTTCAGATCGGACCATTCATTAAAAAGTTATGCGCAATCAAAATTTTATATCTCCATCTCCCTCGTACTGCTAGCAGAGTGACGGGTATCAGATAGTCGGAACACCCGACTTCAGCGTTCCCTCTTGTTTTTTTTCCAGTTTGCTGGGGATTCTGTGTCTGGCAACCAAAGGCCAAACAACAAAATGGCCAATGAAGTGCATTTGTACGGGAGAATGTGATTTTTTTGAAGATGACTGCGCCCTCTGATGAATTTAATGGAGGAAGTAGAATTAATATTGGGCACCTAGTCAACTCCATGTGCAGGTGATTGATGACTAACCCTGTCAGCTGCTTAATGTCCGTCTTCCTGGCTAATAACTCATTCCCCATACCTTCGTTTGGGAAATCCCCAACCTATTCGAAATCGGTTTGTGTACGGGAGTACTGATCCATTTGGGTTTGGGTAAGTATTTTGCAATATGGGAACCACTTACCGAGCCACAACAACCCGAGCGAAATGCATTGACCAACAGAAACGCACACAGTAAGAAGGATATTAATTTGGTGAATTCGTATACGGAATAGGCATTTGAAAAATTTATGAATTGATCATATCATCATATTTTAGGTAATATGTTACGGTTCCTCGATTTAAAATAATCGATTTAAATTATTTTTAAAATGATTTGTTACGTTGTTCATTATTTTCAAATTGGGTAATTTAAATTAAAATGTTGTCTACCTATAGAAAAACTCAAAAATGGTAATTTAAAGAATCCTTACATATATTAATATTTAATTTTTTTAAATATGTAGGTAAAAATTCTGAATTAATGTTATTTTTTGTGTGTATCTTTATTATTCCCCTTGCACAGCGAAGCATTGTGGGCGCTGTCCAGTTGCATTCTCATTGGGTGTCCATGTGTCTGTTTGCGGTTCAAAGCGAATCTGCATCGATATCCGACGTTTAGCAACTTGCATTTCACAGCGCGCTCAAAAATGTAATTTACACACATTTCTCAAACATTCGTATTGCTAGCGAGAGGAGGAGTACTGGGGATGATGCCAGTACGAATATTTTGGTAATTTTGAACTTGGCATTTCGACAATTGGTCTCGGGTTTGATTTGCAATCAGCCACATTTGCATCCCACCACGAAGCGGACACACACTGTAAGGAGACCATATCAAGAACAATTTTCAGAAAGCTAACATTTGTTAAGTAAACGTTTAATTTTTAAGTGTGTTCAAACATGTAAAATCAAAATTGAAGGATAATTTTAACCAGAAATTTAAAATATGCATTCAAAAGGGTTTAAATTTCTTATTAGTTATTTTGTGTGTAGCATTTTGGCAATACGAATGTGCACTGGCTAAACATAAACACGAGTTCTCAAAGACATTATTCGATGGGGCAACCGATGGCATAAAGGGGGGCGCCCTAAACAAACACACCGAGCACGTTGACATGTGCAAGCAGAGCGAGCAATTCTGCATTATACCCCGATACTCCCTTCCATCGAAGAGCTATATCCCTCGACTTTCCCCCTCTCTTCTAGGAGCTAATTAAAGCGCGCACGCGTGTGTGATATGCCACGCCAGATGTTAGCTAGTAGATGTCTCACCCAACCAGCGTCAAAATGCAAGGAACATGTCGCAAGGGGAGCGTTAAAGTAAAGCTGTAGCTAAGGCATCTGCACTGGAAATTTTTTTTTTTTGTAATATTTAACCTTGTTATTAAACACATAACATGGGTCCCTCATAATTTCATTATAACCTTGTTTTAAAGATTCCCCTTTTTTATTTATTAGTACTCTGAGTTGTAATTTTTAAATGAGAATTCGAGAAAAACCGTCCTTTTCTTTTAGATTTATTCGTTTTAACTATAACCTCGAGCTAACTCAAAGGATACTCAAAAAGTAGTAAGGTCACCAAAAGCCCATATTTATAAAATTTAATAATTTCTCTCTCTGCATTCAGCCCCCTCCGCTTTATTCTAATCTCAACCGCAACATATTTTAAATTTAGCATAACATCGAGCCCGAAGAGGAGGCTGGCTGGCAAGTTTATGCTAAGGTCGCCTCATCAACAACATCTTGGGACCTCAGCCGCCCTGGCTGCGGGGTGTTTGAACTGAGAGCTGGCGTTGCGTGTTTTGTTTTGATTTGATTTTTGTCGCCGCCACCACCGACGCCATCAAAAAGGTAAACAAACATTTTTTTATTCTGTCCTCGGGGGACGGCAAGTACCGAAAATTCGTGGGGAGGTGGAAGATCTAGTTGATGGGGAATTCAAATGCTCAGATTAAATCAGTTAATGTAAACTATTAATGTCAAATGTAAATATAATAAGACAATTTTGGAACTTTTCTTTTTACAGTTTTTAAATATTGGACTATACGCAAAAATTTTTTGGTAATTATAAAATTACATTTTCTTTCTGGTAATTACAATTTTTTGATTATTATACATTTGGGCATACATTTTTCAAGGTCTACTACCCACCCATACTACCGAAAATTCGTGGGGAGGTGGAAGATCTAGTTGATGGGGAATTCAAATGCTCAGATTAAATCAGTTAATGTAAACTATTAATGTCAAATGTAAATATAATAAGACAATTTTGGAACTATTCTTTATACAGTTTTTAAATATTGGACTATACGCAAAAACTTTTTGGCAATCACAAAATTACATTTTCTTTCTGGTAATTACAATTTTGTGATTATTATACATATTAGGCATACATTTTTCAAGGTCTACTACCCACCCATACTACCGATTTATTTAAAGATAAAATGGGAGAAACATGATAAAAGATAAGACGAAATTGTACCAAGCACCACCCATATTAGCATATTACCGAGCACGACATTAAGCGGGAAATTGTCGTCACAAGAGTATTCAAATTTCGTTGGAAATATGCTGATTACATCTGATGATTCAGTTCAGTTCGACTCACCCTGTAGACAAGATACATAAATTTGCTGCCATTTTTAGCTGCAAGCACTGCGACGCAGCTAAAACGTAATGATTTTCAAAGATTTTTAATAAATGAACGCAGAAGTAGCAGTCGTTTGAAATGCTGAAAATCATTTGCCATGCCATGCAAAATAATATCCTCAGCTGCGTGGTTTTCGCAGTGAACTGTGGAGATAAACCGGCAATTGAAAATCAAAAATGCATTGGCATGGAACGAACTAGCTTCCCCCTCACTCAACTTTTTGTGCGATTCAATATGGAATTTATATGAAAAATGCAGTTTTCAGAAATATTACAAAGCATAAAATGCGCGAACAACTATCAGTACATAAATACAAAAAGAAAACGCAGAATAGAATGTTAAGCATATTTGGAAATTTGCATACCACACTTTAGAAAATGTACGGGTAATACACTAACCCAAATGGAAATACAAGTCCATCATTAATAATGCTTTAAAATTGTTTGTGGCAAAAATCCATCAAATGTATAAAACTCTTTATTCTAAAAAATGGCACATTGATGGACTAATTCAGTGTGAATAAAGGCTTTCAATATCCGACATCTACACTCAAAAAAAAATTTTAGAAAATCGCCTATGGATTTGCTTTACTGGCGATTTTTTTCTATATTTCTGGAAAATTTCTTAAATTTAATAAATTTTGATTAATTTGAAGAAAATTTTCTTTACCAGTAGAAAATTTTTTTATTTTAAAGAAAAAAATCGCCAGTGAAGCAAATCCATAGGCGATTTTCTAAAATTCAGGGCGATTAGTTTTTTGAGTGTATGTAAATTCATAAGCCATTTGGTGTCATCGTTGAGTTGACAAAGGGCATCATCAAACTCGGCTAATCCATGTTGTAAACAATTTCTCTCCATTATTGCTAACCAAAAATATATGCCAAACAAAAGCCTTTCGAGCATAGAATCACACAACCTACGCGAATAAAATAAATTTTTCAGCAATAACAATGAACAAAAAATAGCAAATAAAATTTGGCCGATATATAGAAACAACATGCGGTGGAACACAGCTTTGGCGTATGTTCTCGCAAAGTCAAGAAAGAAAAAAAATATATATACATTTTCGGGGGGGAAGCTGCATTTTTTCTATAAAAATGTTATATGATTCCGGGCTTTTCTGTTTCTTTTCAGATTTTTTATTTGGATTGTCCACGGCCAATTGTTTTGTTTATTCCGTTCGGTTTACTCCTTGTTTTCTTTACTGCGAACGGGTAAATAAATTGCACTGAAAAGTGCAGGGAAATAGTTAAGTGATTGATTTAGTGCTGCCTGGAGGCACCCATCCTCTTTTTGAACAGTTTCCCCCTGTTTGACAGCTTTGGGGCTTGGAAAGTTGCGAGCCGAAATTGATTTCAATTCTGGAGTTTCTGCCAACAAATTGAGTGCGGGTAGCTCCACACGAAACGGGGGATCCGAAATTCCCATGAATGAATTAAGCCCGAAATTTATTAACAATGAAATGCGATAGGTGGACCAGAGAGTTGAGGAGGGGGGATTGGTCACGAAAATTTGGCCTGACGCTTTGACCTGAATAATGTGGCAATTTTTTGGGGGAAATAGTGCAGAAGTTTAGGGGAAAGTAGGATGATATGATTGCAAATTTGCATTTTTCGGTACAATCAGCAAATTTTGAAAAGTTTTATAAATAGATTGAGTGCGTAGAATGCTGTTAGCAGATTGAATAAGCACTTTAAATGAATGTGAAGAATGTTGTTTTTCATTTTTGTTATTTTTAGCCCATTTTATTTAACATTAAATACTCTGAATTTTAAAAGTCCTTAATAAGCATAAACAAATTGTATAATCTCTAAAGGAAAATGAGTGTTAGTGCTAAAGAAGAATTCAGAACTGTGGAGCAACAGATTTTGTATCAATCAATTAAAATCAAATTAAAATACTTTCTGGGATACACTGCATTGTAGTGGTGTTTTAATAGGGATGCACAACTATATTATAAAATACTATTACAAAATTTGTGTTCTCCGTAAGCGTAAACCTCTGAACCGATCCGATTTCAGGGCGGTTGGAGTCTTTAAGCAAATGACAAAGCCTCTGCCCGAGCTGGGGCTTTCAGTTTGCACAAACTTGCAGCTTGGCTTGAATACTTCATGACTTCCCGGCGGCACGATGCGCCTGCCACTTGAGCCGCAAAGCGGCCATTAGCCGACTGATGCGGACAGATGCGAAGGGACGCCTGTCACGCCCAACATCGCAACTCCCACCTCCCCCCACCAGAAGCCATCTTCCTGCTCCCTCAGCCAAGAACGGTTCAAAATGACGGCTATATCCCGCTCCCAGGAACGTTAACGAGAAACAGGGAAAAGGCTGCGCTGGTAACTGGTAACTAAAGGCATGCAAACTATCTCGCCACTCAGCCGAGCCACTTGAGTTATTTTCCTGCTCGAGATGGTAATGGTAATGGTAATAGACTGGAGTAGCGAGCCGAGATGAAGATGCTAGGCGGAATCCATAGACAAAGACGCTGGCAATTCATCTTGGGACGCGCCAAAGTAGGCAACAACGGCAGACTTATTCGTTTTAATTAGCAACAGAGCAGAGGGCCTACCGTTTTACAGGATTTTGCCATAAACTTTTATTTGCGATTGCCGGCAGTCGGAATTGCACACGTACAGCATCTTAAATTGTCAGATGACGCCGTTTTTAATCACACCGAAAATTGCGCTAAATCATTTTCTAATTGCCTCCTTTGGCTGCGGCTCACTCTGCATGGAGTTCTCTAATGCGTTCGCACATTTGCACGATGTGTGCCTGCCTAACTGCCAAGCTGTTTGCTATATCTTTTATGCATATCTTCCAGACACCACGTACGCACATGTGTCAATATGGAGATGGAAAAGCCAGTGTGCGAGGAGCAGGTTTTTTTATGGGCCCGAAGTCAAGTTACTTTTCAAGTTATTAAGATGGGATCCGAGCTAATTTTTAGGAGTGGCCCTCTCTTGATCGATGACAAGTAATCGCTGACCTCTTATTAACTGTTATGAAATATTAAGAGTGGGCGAGAAGTAGAAAGTATTTGTCACGGTATATTAAAATTTATAAAATTTGGGATCCGGCAATAATTTTTTTTAGTTAGTTATTTGGTAAGTGTATAACACCGAAGTTTTGTTAATAAACTTTGTTTAGGATAATGCTGTAAGTAATATTTATTAAATAACCAATAAATTTATTTAAATTATTTTTTTTTGAATTATTAAACCTTAAAATAAGAAGATAATGGTTGTTTTTATATTAATTCAACAACGTTCATAAAAAAATATTTTTAAAAGTGGGAAAAAAGTAGAAAAACCTTTAAGCCCCATCTGTAGAGCATCCACATTCCTGCTATCTCATCTTGACCACCTCCTTTCCAACGGCCTCAATCTAGTGCGAGCCATGTCCGCACTATGTGAGCCATGTTTGCATATTTGTGCTGCAGGCTGTGTGCTAATTATGCCGAAATATGGGGGATTTCATAGTTTGAGGATGCTTGGATTTTCCGGCTTAGAGAAGCCGCCTATTGGGTGCTCGGCCAAAGTGTCTCTTGTCACGACTGGGCGGCCATTGTTGCTGCTGCCAATATGGCTGGGATGTAGATGCTTGAATGGGCCATTAGCTTCCAATTAGTTATTGTTAATTTGTCGTCGGCTCCTTGCAGGCGGATCCTGCGGTCGTGTTGCACCTCACCAGTTGCCCCCCAACTTCTCTGTGGGCTTATGATACGAATTTCGGAGATGTTATATTAATTAGGGCTGCCATGTGTTGGAAGCTTGGTTTCTGGTTTGGCCATTGCATAGTTTCATAATTGCTATCCTTATGAATTTTGATTAGTTTGTTGGTTGGGAGTGGATGAGATTAATTGATTTCCAGTTTCAATCTTATGGCTCATTTGATCGTAAATAATTACCAAGCTAAGATGAAAATGAAGAGTCTTCGCATATAGAAAAATAATTAAATATTATAAAATGAATACAAATATCTTAGAATGACTGCTAAGTTTGTAGCTCACATAAATGGCAGATGGTTTCCAAGGCTGCTTAAAATATAACCAAAAAATCGATAGATGACAACGAAAGATTTTAGTTTTTGTATGTGTTTCGGATTAAATTGGTTATGATTGTGATAGCTTGGATTAGTCTCACCCCTGTCGATCTTTCCTTAAGATTCGTTTTCTTTAATCAGGTAGCTAACTATTTTGTTTGAGGTGTATCAGAGGAATTTCAATTTGCACTCCTGACATCAGTACCCGCTTGTCTTTCCTTCCCGTTTGGGCGGCTTTTCCGCCTAAATGCTGCACTTGCGGACTTGTTTTGTCAACCCTCGCGGGCCAGAGTCTTCGACCGCGTACTACATGAAATTCGTGTTTATTTTGGTACGCGCGTGGCAAGTGCAGCGCGTAAATGTGGCATGCCCCTCATCGGCAGGCACGTAGATGTGTATATCCCCCACGGGCCCAGTGCAAAGCCGGAGCCATCAGACGCCAGGAAAGTGGAGTCAGCGCCGGGGGCCAAAGGGTTGTGCACTTGTTGTCATCATCATCATCTCCACCACGCTCATCCACATCCACATCATCTGGCGAAAAAGCAACATCAGGAGAAGTACACCCGAAGAAAAATTAATGAGCTTTAAAAACATTTCTTCAGTTTAACCTTGCTTCACGTCTATATTGATCATCACATAACACTAAATTATTTACTACTTATACTGGAATAGAATTACATCTTCTAAAGTTTAATTAAATATTGGAATATCATTGGAATATTATTTAAGAATTTTACTGCTGCCCATTAAAACTCAAAGTATAAATTAACTTATTCATAAAGTTCTTATGTTCTATCAAACAAAAAATAAATATTTCAAAAATTTTAAAAATTATTGTAAAAATTTAAAAATATCTGATATTTTTTCCGTGCATCAGTGGAAACTGCATAAATAACAGGGAGTACGACAAAGTTGCGCTGACGATGATGACGTTGATTATGTTTTGGAGGCACCAACTGTTGTCTCCTCGTCCACGAAAAACAAATCCCCACTAAAAGACCCTTGCTTTTGCTCGAAGCACTTCTGATTGAAAGACATTTCAGTGTTGGTTTTATATGTACTGCTTCCAGCATGATTGATGTGTGTAGCCTCAATCTAAATGCAAAACAAAATATGTGGATTTCCTTAGCTCTTCAACCTAAGAAAAGCCCTGAAAATATTTTAAAATATTGCATTGGCCTTTTACTTGCAGCATGGAAGCGCTTTGTGCCTTTCTAACCAAATATTTTAGAAAAAATCCGGATCTGGTTCCTACTTGTCTTCCCAGTTGTTCGCCAGCTCGACTTTTGCTTGTTGAAAAATTGCGTTTTAATTAAAAACGCTCAAGTGCACTTAAGTGTGCGCTTTCTCAGCCACGTCAACAATCAGACAGGCAGCCATTTCCCACCAACACAACACCCACCCACACCTCCAGCAACAGCAACAACGGGAAAAGAGCAGAAACAATATGGGCAACAACAATGGCAGAGGGACCAGGAAAAGGCACAACAACAATTAAGCCGACAATAGTCCCGAAGTGTAAAAAAGGCACAAAAGACAACAAACAGTGCAGAAATAAAAGCAAAATAAAAAATAAATATAAAAACATAATAAATCAGCACACAGTCGAATTTCGAACGCTCTTTACAGAGATTTAACTATTTAAGCTTAATTGAGTTTTTAATTTAGTAAACTGGATCGATGTTTAAGAATTAAATGTAACTCAACGCTATGGAAATTTTTAGAAGAACATTTTTAATATAAAACACATTTTTCAGCTTAGTTACCATAAACCAAAATTTAAAAATTCCGCTATATAGGATTTAAGTTAACTCATTAAAATTTTTTTGTATGTACATATATAAGGAGTTGCATTGGTTTTACAAAATAAAACAAAATGCTCTAACTGAATTTGACATTTTTTTTTCATTCTTTTGTTCTTTAGACTTATTTGAGAATCTCTTTAGACTCTTGTTCTACTCCGTTTTATTACTAGTTTATTTCAATCCATCTTTTTCTTCTCAACTTTTTAAGTTCTTATAAAGATTTAAGCGTTTTTTTCTCTCCAGAAGGGTTTCCTTGAGCATCCTTTTAAACCCTTTATTTTCCTCTTCAGTTTTCAAACCAATATTGTTATCCAGCCATTACCATAGTTAGTTCACAATAAATACGTATAAGAGTATATCGAGTTGCGTCGCAAATAATCGTGGAAATTTATAGCATTTTGTGCCGATTTACACAGGGAGCTGGAAATGGAGGCACAGCTCCCTGTTTACTGTGTACAGCCAGACTCGTTCAGCAAATGAGGAAACCTTCGGTTGAATTGCTACTTTGCCTGAGCTCCCCGAGTTCCCTGAGTTTCCCCTTTTGAGAACGTGAAAGATGGGAGGGAGATGCGCTTCCTTTGAGGCTCCTTCACGGCAGTAACTGCAATTGCGAAGGGGTCTGATAAGCCGCTCGGTGTGCCTGCAGGAAACAGGATATGACATATTTATAATGCGAAACAGATGCGCACTTTTCGGGAGGAGCAGCGTTATTCCCTTTTCGATATCACGAATTAATTTCATGCCATTTTCATAATGTGCCTCGCTGCAGCTGCCTTTGTCGTAATTATGAAATAATCGCAGTCCTTTCGGGAATAAAAAATCATCTGCAGAGCTCATAAATATTCCACCGAAAAGGTTTCCCTTGCTCGATCGTGAATTAATTTGAATTGCAAAATGCTTAATAATCACAAGGACGCGCTGGGAAAATGCGGCAACCATAACAAAATGGCTAATTGAATGCAAATGACAAAGACATCTCAATTAATTCACTTTATAGGAGGCAAAGTAGTTTTTCGATGGTCATTGAAAGAGTAAAAAGTGGCTTTGAATAACAAAATGTAAAAAAAATCTCTCTGGAAAGCTAGGGAGATCAAAAACTAGCCTGCTGAGAGAAAAAAAGCTGAAAGGTAAATGAACTAAGTGGAATCTTGATTAATAGTAATATTGACTTACTTCAAAAAATTAATTTAAATTTAAAAAAAATAAAAAAATGTATGATAAGTACACAAATAATTATAATTTCCACAATTAGTATTCCTTAGTGAAATATATTAACATGCTTTTTTAAATTACATCAGAATCCAAATTACTGTCTAACGACTTTAGGACCAAACTGTGGCGCTTTCTGAATTTTCAAGAGTGTGTGATGGAAGGAATTGTTTGATCCGCTTATAGTTGAAAGTTGTGCAGAATCTCGGATGCCATTTACATGGACTGACCGACCACTGGCCACCACTTTAATGGAAACTGACCCAAAATAAGATGGGCAACGGAGGGACCTGGGACTTGGGCTAAATGACACACACGTAAGCAGCCACGCGTTAACAAAAAGTGGCGCAACTTTTCCACTCTTCCCGGGTTTGTTTTTCAGTTTGAAGTGCCTTGGTTTTTATAAATGCATAAAAATGGGCGGGCGAGGAACGTGAGCTGCTGGCTGCCGAAAAAAGGAAAACTAAGGGAAAACTTGTTTCATTTGCGCAGTGGCGAAACTTTCGTGCCGCCGCCGCATCGGCATTAACAACACTTAAAATGCCTGCGGCGTTTTTCCTTTAACACAAGTGGACAGTCCAGAGTGCGGTCGTTCAGCGTTTCTTTTTCCCCCAACTTTCCACGGCTGACCACTTGAAGAGGAGACTCCATTTTGGACCCCATTTTTCCCGAGGACTCGGCTCGTTTTGAGTTAGTCCTCGCTTAGTTTCCTTTTTTGCGGATTTTGTTTACTTAATGTTTATTTACACCTCTTTTTTGGGCCAGCCAGAGGGCGACAATTGTAAACGAGTGTCATTTAGTTTCACTTGAGTGAAAGACAGATTCGAAATGAAAGCGTCTCCGGGGAGATTTAAGTGCAAACGAATGGAATTCACTGTCTGATTCATTTGCATATGCACAGGGGACTTTAAATACACAGACCACAACAAAGAGCCAAATCTGTTAGCGCTCTAGCTAAGTTTAGTTAAATTTGAGAAAGCCCGGCTGAGCTCAAAAATCAATAGCCTATTTTACGCCAAATTTACTGCCCCAAAGCCCATGAGAGGTTTCTGGTTGCCGCTGGCTGTGTTTTCTGCTCAATTGGGTTTGGACCACTTCAATTCTAGTTGCGGGACTCGTTCTGCTGCAGAGGATTCCCCCTGATTACCGAGAAGTTCAGGCCAAGTTTGCAGAGCGGAATTCCAGCCGAAATGAAGGGACAGAGAATAAGTTTGCAATAATTCAAATTGCTATTCTAAAGGGAGCTTGAAAAAATTTGGGAGGATTTAACAGTTATTTTTCGACTCTTAATTTAAAAGTAGGTAGCACATGTAAATGTACATCAACATAATTTTGACTTGACGTCTCAAATTTGCTCGAAATGTAATCAACATGTTCTAGGTAGGCCAGTTCAAATTTTGAATGTGTCTTTCTCCCTCCCAATCATGTACCTTTAAGCGCTTTCTCGCTCTATTTCGAATTGAGAGAATTGTTATTTTCGCTCCCACTTACGTAGTTTAAGTGGCCACATTGCTTCTTCCCATCTTTTTTGAAGTTAGCGAATCTTCAAGGATGAGAAATCGGCAAAATGATATTATGTAATATCAATTTTACAAGTTTTGCATGGTAAAATCGATATGCGTATATATACCAGATATTTACTATGCGTATATCGATTTGATCCCTTCGTTTTTTTTTGTGTATGCAACCTACATTATTTGCCTCGTAAATTGAAATCTCTCTCCGAATAATAAGACTGTTTTGATGTTAGCTAACAATTTTTTATTTTTTTCTGTGTTCCTCTACCGATTTTTGTATTTCGTTTTAACCAACTTTTTTGGCGAGTCAACAAGGCAGAGATAAGTGCATTTCTTGGGGCATTTCTTCAGCAATTTCTGTCTAATTTATTTGGACTTCACTTTGCGTTCCGGCAGCCTCCAGTCAAACACTAAACCACTCGAATTCAGTCTAGAGCAGGGCCCTCTGTCTCAGTTCGTTCCTTTTCTTTTCGGCAAATACTACCGTTTTATGGCAGCTTGAGAGCACCCAACTGCATTCATAATTCCCCGACTTAGGGCATATAATTAGCACCAAATAAGTTGGCTTGGCGCGGTGCACTCTTGAATTAAATCATCCGCTGTGGCTTTTCCTTTATGGCCCCCTGAAGATGGGATCTAGGATGCCTGCCTTGCCATCTAATGCAACTCTTCTTGACTCTGGCCATCAACGAAAAAAGTCCGCTTTCGCTTTTCTTTTTGTGTTTCTGCAACTTGACCGTTGCTGGCTTAATTAGAGTTGGCTTTCATTTGGCGCCGTTGCCTCTTCCCTGGCGTTTTGCCCCCTTTTTTTTGCTCCACGGCCTTCGTTTAACTCGGTGTAATGTGGCCGCCATATGGCCAGAACCAGAACCCAATTGCAGTGGCAGCGGCAAAACACAATTACGTTCGCACTCGCTTTTTTGTGTCATTCTGCTTTTCTAATTTCAGTTCCATTCTTTCAGTTATCCTTTCGCCTGCGCCATGGGCAACTTTCGGTTTTAACTTGATTGCGATGGTTTAATTTTTTCTTATCTAGGGCTAAAAGTGGGCGTGGCCAATGGCAG
>JBAMCF010000977.1:0-15837 GCA_037075285.1 Drosophila lutescens | reverse complement strand
TTACGTATTGCTGCGATCACTCATGGCATCTTTACCATACACTTCGCACAATTTTTCGCGAGCTTCGACCCCTTTTTTTCTTTTCGGAAATAAAAAAGCAAAATATGCCGAAAATGCTAACTTTGATCCTTCATGTTTAATTTGCTATAGCTTCCACAAATGTTATCGAATAATTACCAAATTTTCATCGATAGTACCTAAGACAATAAGCTTTAAAACGATACTAAAAAGTTTGACCCTGGTGCTCGATTAGTCGTAAATAAATTAGATTAAAAACGATTACTAAAAAAAACGATATGACTTTCTTGCCCACCCAATAGAAATATCAACTTGTTTGGTTGAAAGCTGTGGGAATGGTTGATGTTTTAATCAAGCAATTTCGCATTTTTCGAGAGTCCTAGGAGTCCTTAGGAGCCGAATTTTAAAAAATCCTTTCTTAGTGCACACCTCCTCTAACACACGATTCAGACCCAATTTTTTCCAGAATTTTGGGTCCTATGGTTTGGGCTGGGGGAACATGACGCAAATCGACATCTACTCTTTTATACTCTAGTTTACGGTCCTCACCCCCAAAATTCGCGAAAAAATTATTCTCGACGGACCGCGAATTCTTAAGAATTTTCTTGCAATAAAATAAGCGCGGACTGCCATGGTTCTCTTGTAATCGAATTTCAAAGATACGTGTTTTGCTATAAAAATAAAGTAGCCTTTTCTATGATTTTGAGGGGTTTGCTATAAAAAACATAAGGGCTTTTCATCCCTTGTCAAAATAATAGGCGTTCAGAAAAATTTGAGCAAAATGTGAAAAATTTTTTTATAGCAGGCCAGACCCCACAGCCGTGAATTAAATATCCTCGATGGACAGCATTCCTTAAGAATTCGCGTTACACAATCTAATTTTTTTTTTTATTTAATCATTAACATTATTCCGCACCTCCATATCATATCGGGAATTAAATAATTGGACTAATTTCCGTCAACGTCTGCATCTGCTGGATCCTAAATAATTAAATATTTATGAGAATATATTTAATGTAAGTTTAAAAGAAGAAAACTAAAAATTCGTGAACGTAAAAATTAATAAAAATCGTTCAAAACAAATTAGGCATAAAATTTAAATAAAAATAATAATAATAATAATTTAGAATTGGTTGCTGTTTGTATTAACGATCATGGCTATTTTGTTTACGTTTTATGCTCGCATATGCTCGGTCCGATATTGATGTATATCTGCAGCACTTTGCTCATATTCAGAGTATTCACTCCACCCTCGGCAATAACGACTATCTTATTGTTACGGGCGACTTTAACCATCAATGTTCTTGTTCCCACCTTGTCTCACGAGTTGGTACATGGCCTTTACAACCTTTCATTGGGGCAATTGAACTCAATTCAGAACCCCTCGAATAAAATCTTGGACCTTATTTTTGCATCGGAGTTCGCCGATGCTTACGTTTCTAGAATTGACCCGCTCGTTAGTCCTGAGGTCATTCTAGAGCACCGGCTCCTTTATTGCCAGGTCCTGAAATCGAAACAGAATATTTTCGTTGTTTTCGTTGTTGAATTCGTTACGAATTCCCAAGTTAAACTGCGTATTGCAAAAAGTTTCCCGACGCAAGGATTCTTAGCACAAGGGCCTCAAAGTTCGAAAAATGCTGAAATTGGCCAATTCTCCGGAGGTATCACAGGCAAACGGATTCATGGTTTGTTTTGATGTGAAATACAGCTGCGGTGAAAATAGTAGTAGTGTTGCCGCCCTGTGTTTTTAAAAGTTTGCTGTGTAATTTATCTTCTCCTGGTAATATTGTATTGATTATAATTGTACTATTAGACTAATTGGATAAGAAAAGTTACAACAACAAACTTTTAAAAACACACGGCGGCGACACCACTACTATTTTGGCGGATCACCTTCGTCATTGGTCGTCGGATAGTGCCACGTGCGGTAAGAACCTCTGCCATCCGCCCCTGGGCATTTAAACAGGCCCTAATTTTCGATAGGAGAGTAGCTAATGTATGTGGTGCGGCTGCCAGAAACTTTCCAGTGGGCAAGTCTGATGTAGCTTCTAGATGGATGGCTCAGGTACTAAAACACACAAAAACGCAGACATATCCCTTTGTTATCTTGCACCCCCGACCGACATAGTTATACCCGTTACTCGTAGAGTAAAAGGGTATATTGTATTCGTGCAAAAGTATGTAACAGCTAGAAGGAAGCGTTTCCGACCCTTTAAAGCAGGGATCGTAAATAAGAGTTAACCTATTCAAAAAAATTGACATATAACTCTTATTTTCCAATTTTTATTATAAAAGTTGACAAATAACTCTTACGCTTCAATTTTTATTATAAAAATCAACAAATAAGAGTTATTTGTCAACTTTTATAATAAAAATTGAAAATAAAGATTGAATTGAAATAACTCTTGAACTGTGGGGTGCATTGGTTTAAAATTTATATATATATAATCTACGCTTTAATACCTTTCTGTTGATATGCCATATGTCCCCAGAATAATGTACCAAATGGGATAAGAAAAATAAAAGTTAGGCAAGGGTGCATAACAGGCGACACATAATTACAAAAACGGGTTAAGTATATTGCATTCCAATGCGAGATTTATTTGTTTAATTTTTTTATATATATATTTATATATTTATATATATATAATCTACGCTTTAATACCTTTCTGTTGATATGCCATATGTCCCCAGAATATTTATACCCTTGCAGAGGGTATTATAATTTCAGTCAGATATTGTAACGCAGTGAAGGAGACGTTTCCGACCACATAAAGTATATATATTCTTGATCAGCACCAATAGCCGAGTCCATCTAGCCATGTCCGTCTGTCCGTCTGTCCGTCTGTCCTTCTGTCCGTCTGTCCGTCTGGCCGTCTGTCCGTTTCTATGCGAACTAGTCTCTCAGTTTAAAAGCTATCGCAATGAAACCTTCCCAAAAGTCTTCTTCCTATTGCAGGTAGTACATATGTCGGAGCGAGCCGGATCGGACCACTATATCTTAAGGCTCCCATACGAATAATCAAACAAATATGAGAAAATTCATTGAAACTTTGCAGGAAGTAGGCGTTTTGATTTCTGACAACTTAAAAAGGTATTTCTTTTATCTGCAAGGGTATATAAGCTTCGGCAGGCCGAAGCTAGCTTCCTTTCTTGTTTTTATATAACCTGTTTATTTAACAGGAGTGTAAAAAACTCATAGAAGATGATGATTCAAAACCGACTTCATCTCATAATACATCTGCAAGAGGGCTTTTAAGCGAATTTTTAAATTCAATCGAAGAAGGAAGCAATGAGGAATCCGACAGCGATGATGATCTGCTTAAATTGGCGTCTACGGAAATAAAAAATTACCTCCCAAAGCCAATTGATTTAAAAACGGACATAATGGGAAGAAAAAAAGTTCACCTATCCAAACTTATACCGACTGGCGAAAGTTGTACATTGCGTTCTCCGTAGAACGCTCTTTTTCGGCCCTGAAATTAATGCTGTCGGATTTAAGGTGCAATCTCTCGTCAAAATCAATCAAAAAAATAATGTTTCTAAAATTAAACAAATAAATCTCGTATTATATGTGCATTGGAATGCAATTTACTTAACCCGTTTTTGTAATTATGTGTCGCCTGTTATGCACCCTTGCCTAACTTTTATTTTTCTTATCCCATTTGGTACATTATTCTGGGGACATATGGCATATCAACAGAAAGGTATTAAAGCGTAGATTATATATATATAAATTTTAAACCAATGCACCCCACAGTTCAAGAGTTATTTCAATTCAATCTTTATTTTCAATTTTTATTATAAAAGTTGACAAATAACTCTTATTTGTTGATTTTTATAATAAAAATTGAAGCGTAAGAGTTATTTGTCAACTTTTATAATACAAATTGGAAAATAAGAGTTATATGTCCATTTTTTTGAATAGGTTAGCTCTTATTTACGATCCCTGCTATAAAGTATATATATTCTTGATCAGGGCCACTAGCCGAGTCGATATAGCCATGTCCGTCTGACCGTCTGTCTGTCTGTCTGTCTGTCTGTCTGTCTGTCTGTCTGTCTGTCTGTCTGTCTGTCTGTCTGTCTGTCTGTCTGTCTGTCTGTCTGTCTGTCTGTCTGTCTGTCTGTCTGTCTGTCTGTCTGTCTGTCTGTCTGTCTGTCTGTCTGTCTGTCTGTCTGTCTGTCTGTCTGTCTGTCTGTCTGTCTGTCTGTCTGTCTGTCTGTCTGTCTGTCTGTCTGTCTGTCTGTCTGTCTGTCTGTCTGTCTGTCTGTCTGTCTGTCTGTCTGTCTGTCTGTCTGTCTGTCTGTCTGTCTGTCTGTCTGTCTGTCTGTCTGTCTGTCTGTCTGTCTGTCTGTCTGTCTGTCTTTCTGTCTGTCTGTCTGTCTGTCTGTCTGTCTGTCTGTCTGTCTGTCTGTCCGTCTGTATGAACGCTGAGATCTCGGGAACTACAAAAGCTAGAATCGCCCACTAACGATTTCAAAATGTGTCTGGCGCCCACACCTTTAGGAGTTCCGAAATGTAAAAGACATTTTTCAAATCGGACCATTCATTAAATATTTATGCGCAATCAAAAAAAATTGTATATATCAATCTCCCTCGCACTCCCTTTAGCTGAGTGACGGTAGCTGAGTTTGCAGCTTCTGTACACACTCGACAGGAATGAATGGTGTCTTTCTCAGCTTGGGTATCCAAACCTTGGAGCGACTTCTGTACACACTCGACAGGAATGAATGGTGTGGACGTCAGACAGCTCTGCGGCAGTGAGTTCTGACTTTACGTTGACATCTTGCTTGCGACACATTCTAGCAAACCGGTAAGCGAGAACGAGTAAACCCCTCTCGAGTGCTGAAAAACGCTCCAAAATGTCAGTTTCCGGGGGCGCTGTGGCGACGTTACATCTTATCGGGCGTTGCTCGAGCTCTGTTTCGAGCGGGACCGACGAAATGAGCTACGTGCCACCAGAGGTTGCTGTCCTTGAGCTCATTGACTAAGACGCCCCTGCTCGCCAGATCAGCTGGGTTATCTTCCGATTTCACATGAGACCACTGTTCTCTGCTGGTGAAGTGATGAACTTTCGCGACTCTGTTGGCAACGAGTGTAGTCCAAGTGCAGGCTGGCTTCCTTAGCCATGCAAGCACTATTGTGGAGTCTGTCCAAAAATATGTCTCATACTGAGTAGGAGGCATTTCGGAGAGAACTGCTGCAGCGAGTTCTGAGAGAATATATAGTTTTATTAACCACGAGTTTTACAAATATGGAACTGCTGGAAAGCTTGAGGCTTAACGCCAGCAGGAGTATGTACGCAGTCATGAGTACGGCCTAATGCCAAGATCAGAGCTGCCAACTTTGGCCGCGGCAAATACATAACACCCCTTAACACCCAGTTGAGGAACTATATAATTCTTCACAATCCTCGTAGGGGTTCTGTTCACAACTATCTTTCTTCGTCTGGGAGTCCGTTAAAGCTGGCTCCTCTGGATCGGTCGGCTCGGGGTTATCTTCATCTTCAGTGGGCTGATGCCTTTTGATTACGCGATTATCTTCCAATCGCACGGTATACGAGTTTGGTCCAGTTTGGACTCCGATTTGACCGGTGATCCACTTCGGTCCCGTAGCGTAGTTTCGACCCAAAACGAATCGCCTGGAATGAAATGTTTGGAATTCGTAGAACTGTGTACCTTACAAAATCGTATCTCTTGAGGTTGCAGTTTGTCAAAGTAAGTCTTAAGGTGCCGGTTCATTAGCAACTCTGCCGGAGTGTGATTAGTAGTAGAATGTGGTGTGGTATGCTGATTAAATAAATATCTGGCCAGAGTCAAGTCAATGTTTATTTTCTGGTCAGCCTTCCGTAAGTAGTTCTTTGTGGACTGCACCATTCGTTCCACTTGACCGTTAGAAGCCGGATGGAATGGGGCCGAGCGAAAGTGTCTGATGAGATTATTGTCCGTAAA
The DNA here is from genome assembly GCA_037075285.1 of Drosophila lutescens. Taxonomy (NCBI): domain Eukaryota; kingdom Metazoa; phylum Arthropoda; class Insecta; order Diptera; family Drosophilidae; genus Drosophila; species Drosophila lutescens. The sequence continues at coordinate 9,867 of JBAMCF010000977.1, read as the reverse complement.
TTCTAAAAATTCGGCGGATGTGAACGCTGTACCGTTGTCTGATACAATCTCGTCGGGTAAACCATGGGTGGCTGATAGTTGCCTGAGGAACTTGACAGCCGGTCCCGCCGCTGTTGAAGGAACTACTGCGACCTCTAGCCATTTAGAGAATGAGTCGACGACCAAAAAATATGTTCTCCCTTGGAATGGACCAGCATGATCTATGTGTAGGCGCGACCAAGGTCCTCTTGCTGGTTCCCAGTGGTGAGTTTCGGTTTTTGGTTCTTCGTTACGGTTTTGCTGACAAACCCCGCATTTTTTAATAACGACTTCGATGTCGTCATCCATGTTGGGCCACCATACGTAGCTGCGCGCTATTAACTTCATTTTTACAATGCCGGGATGTGGGGCGTGCAGGGCTTGTAGAATTGATTCGCGAAGTTTGGGTGGAATCACCGCGCTATTCCCCCCCACCAGAACTCCTCTTATGGCAGAGAGTTCGTTCCGTCGGATGTAGAACTGATGCAATTGTGTTTCTTTATCCGATTGTTGAATGATTTTGCCGAAATTTCCAACATCAAAATGTCCTGGGGTCCTATTTTCGGTAATGGTGGTTCTACCAGGCAACGGCTTAAGAAATCTGCATTGCCCATTTTCTTTCCTTCTCGGTGAATCAGTTCAAAATTATAAACGTTTAAGAAAATGGAGCGGCGCAACATGGTGTCGGAAATTACTGTTGGGACTGGCTTGCCTCTCGCGAAGATTTCCAACAGTGGGCGATGAACGGTTATTAGAGTAAACTGACGACCGTATACGTAGTCGTGAAATTTTTTAACTGCCCCTAGTCCGTAGGGCGTAGTGGACTAGCAGGTCGTCTGATGTCACGAGCCGTTTTAATTCTCGGAAAGCCACGTCGTGTTTTTTCCGCCAATTCCAGTGTGCATTTTGTCTAGTAAACGGTGTAATGGTTCCGCTACTGTTGCTTTTTGCTTTTTGTCCTTCGGTGCTGGGGCTTCTGAGATCGCCTTTACTTTTTCAATTGATGGGCGTATGCCCATATCATCTGTCTCTGATTTCCCCATAACCACTATGTCGTCAAAATAGGGTAGTACCCCAGGAATATGTTGTAGGGTGCTCTCGATAAAACTCTGGAAAATGCCCTGAGCTGCTGAGATTCCAAATTGTAGTCTGTTTACTTTAAACGCGCCTTTGTGTGTCGACAGCGTCTGTAGCATCGCGGATTTGTTGTCTACCGCGAGCTGCTGATAGGCCTGTGCCAAATCGATCTTGGCGAAGATAGACCCGCCCTCTATAGATGCCAACAGAGTGCTGACTGCTGGTATTCGATGGCAGTGGGGTTTGATGGCTTGATTAAGCGTCGACTTGTAATCGCCACAGATCCGGATTGAGCCATCCTTTTTTATTACGGGCACTAATGGTGTTGCCCAATCACTGTATTCTACAGGTTCCAATATGCCTTGCTCGCATAAACGATCAATTTCTTCTTCTACCATGTGCTTTATGGCAAAAGGTATTCGCCGTGGTCCCAAATTGATGGGTGGGACATCTGGATTTATGTGGAGTGAAACCGGCGGACCCATATAGTGGCCGAGTTTCGATGAGAATAAGTGAGCGTACTTCTTCAAAATTTCGTCGATGTTGTTGCGGTGGTTGAAGGCGTATACTCCCTCTATTCGTATACCCATTGCGTTGAACCAATTGCGTCCAACGAGGTTCGAGCTGTTTACCTCAGCAATGATGATCGGTAGACTGTCAATCCTACGACGGTTATAGACTATTGACACGTCTATAATTCCTCTGATTGGAATAGCGTTTCGTTGATAATCGTTGAATTCCAAGTTACACTTGGACAGAGCCGGCTTCTCATTAGGCCAGATGCGGTTGAATGATGACTCCGACATGATGGTCACCGGGGACCCGGAGTCGACTTCGAATGAACATTCGCGTCCGTTGATGATGATGGATACAGATTTCTTCTGTTCGATCAATGGTACCAACTCGATGATCGATGTCCGCGGATGCTTGTACTTTTCCGGGACAAAACTTGAGTTCGCAACTGGAGATTCCGATCCAGCTGATCGGCGTCACACTCGCACAATGTGTCCCTTGCGGCCGCAACCGTGACAAACTGCATCCCGGTAAGGACACTGCGCGCGGCTGTGCTGAGCCCCACAGCCGCCACATTTGGGTCCGTTTCCCGGGTCTGGGTGCGTGTTCAGCCTTCTGAAGCTGGACGACGGCGATGACTTAATGGCCTGTACTGCCTCGTTGGGGTGTCGGATGGCTAGCGCTTCACTGGTCGTAGCGCGGTCCACAGCACGCTGAACGGAGAGTTCCGTCTCCGCAAGGAAAGCTCGCTGCAGTCCCTCGTCTTTCATGCCGCAACCGAAACGGTCGCTTAGCATGCGATCCAATGCGGCTCCGAATTGACAGTCTGTGACTCCGCTGGCCAAAACGTAGAGCTTGAAACGTTCCATGTACGTTGTCCATTTTTGCGGGTGCTCCTCGTCGAATGGTTCCAAGCTTCCAACACTTGCCATTGCGTAACGTAGCGTGTTGGTTGGTTCTTGAATACGGGCTTCCTTCTTGTCTTCACTAAGACGGGGTTGGTCGGTGGCGGAGCTCCTAGCTTCTTGATCACCAGATTCATCCATTTACTCGCAGCGCACAGGCCTCCTGTAGCAGAAAGGTCGGGGTATGGCACGTGCTGCGTTCCAAGTACCGTACCTGCCGAATTGTTGGTTCGCGACCACGTGGTGCCAGCGATTGCTACGCGGTTTTCTTAGACTTGCGCAACTGCTTTAACTATAATTCTCTAACAACACACGACTGTGGATCCCATCCTCGTCGCCAGTTTATATTGGGGAGCGTGTGTTGATCGAGTATATATATAGTTATATATCGGGAACTGCTGGAAGGCTTGAGGCTTAACGCCAGCCAGGAGTATGTACGCAGTTATGAGTACGGCCTAATGCCAAGATCAGAGCTGCCAACTTTGGACGCGGCAAATACATTACATTTGGTGTAGTTTGTTTGGAGAGATATATACATCGGCAGAAAAAAGACCACGAGTTCCTTTTCTCTTTCTTACCCAACCGTACTTCCGGCTCCCGTAGTCTCGTCCTATCCTTCTTCCGTGGCTTCTTCGGAGTAGTACGGTTTCAGCTGAGCGATGTTGGTGGACCGTCGCTTTCTTTCTCCCGGTCGTCGTAAGAGGACCAGATTAGGAAATATGAACTTAAGGACAACGTAAGGCCCGTCGTATTTAGGGGCCAATTTGGCGGCGAATCCCTCAGCTGCTTTCGAGAGGGGGTGGTGCCGTAGCCATACCTGGTATCCGAGTATCGGCCTCCACTCCCGTCGCCGAAGGTCATAGTGTCTTGCTTGTTCCTTCGACGCCCGCTGTAGGTTAGACCGGACGATTTCGAAGATTCTACTTAATGGACGAGCTCAGTCTTCGGGGCTCTTAGTCTCGACGGCGGATCCTGGTGTTACCTCGTCGTACAGCGTGGTGGGTAGTCGAGGCTTAGTTCCCTGTGTCAGGAAAGCAGGGCTATATTCCGTCTGATACACTGGAGTTCATGGCAAGCGCTATTTCTGGTAACCACTGATCCCAGGAACTTTTATCGCCTTCCGAGAGTTGGGCTATCATTGTCTTAACGGTGCGATTTGTCCTCTGGGTGGGATTTTCTTGTGAGCAATATGGGATTTCAATTCCGAGTATGGCGAAGAATTCCTTCAGAGCTCGGCTGGTAAATTGAATGCCATTATCACACACGAACTTTCGGAGCGTCGTGACAATCTTGGAGAACTCGGATCCTGTTTGGACTTGGAATGCAGAGTTTCCACAAGATGTATTCCTCGTCGTCGACTCTTTCCCCAAGTTGCGGTACAGCTGTCCATTCTCTAATGGATAATCTGAGAATTTTATCTTCCATGTTCCGAATCCACTTACATGTGTTCTCGACCTCTGTCATTTGCTGCAGCACTTCACTCGATTGCCGGGATAAGGCATCGGCCACCACGTTTAATATTCCTCGGCGGTAGAGTCCGTCAAATTGAAATTGTTGTAATTCTAGAGCCCACCGCGCTATTCGACCTGACGGAGTTTCGATCGAGATCAACCATTTGAGTGCTAGATGGCAGAGATTACCTCGAACCGATAACTCTCCGAATAGCACCGCATTTTCCGAACAGCCCATATGATTTCTAGGAATCCTTTTTCGGTCGTGCTGTAGTTAACCTTGGTACCCGTGAGTCGACGACTGGCATAGGCGATGACCTTTTCTTGACCGTCGATATTTTGTGAAAGGACCACACCCAAACCCACGTCGCTAGAATCCGTTTGTAGTACGAATTTCTTATCGAAATCGGGGCAGCCCAATACCGCTTTATCTCCTCTAGGGCGCTCTGTTGTTCGGGGCCCCACAACCACCTCCGACCCTTTTTTAACAGAGTAGTCATCGGTTTTACCACAATCGCGAAGTTGGGGACGAATAATCGCGACTGTTCGATGGCGTCATCCCTGAGTAATTCATACATTTGCGTATCCATCACTTGCTGCATTGGGGGTTCCTAGAGTTATACCTTTGCTTAAGCGGTTTACACTGGATTACAAAATAATATTCTTGGGGTGCTTCACAGCAATTGATTTAAAGTTCTGTTAGTGCTAAAGCCCTAGATCACGAAAGTACCACGTTTTTTTTCGATGGCACAGTTTTTTTTAAAGATTTTTAAAGTTCAAAATGTTAAATTTCTGACTTTTTTCGAATTTCTTCCTATATCTCGGCAAATATCCACCCAATTGAGCCAGTTTTCGTTTCATTTAAAAGTCAATAGATCAGAGCCTAACTTTGCCTTACAGATCAATATGATTGGATAAGTAAGGCAGCGCAGCAGCTCGACAAAGAGGAAAAATGTGTTTTTTGGTCGACTGTAAGTCGGCTGTATATATCGTAAAAACTCGAAAAAAAATCCATTGAAAAATCATAATGGGTACAAACTTGAAGTTTACATCCTACCGAATAAAACAATCCGGGCCCAAATTCATGGAAAATTGGATTTATGGTGGATTTTTAAAGATCGAATTATTAGACTTTTTTCGGTCGACAGGGTCCTAATTTAAGTTTTATCACAGGCGGCGATAAACCGATTTTGGCCATCAAAAACTATTTTACAGGTTTGGGAATGGGTATGGCAGCTCCGTTCAGACCAACCCATCACTAACCAGCTGCTATCAAAAAGAGTTTTGGCGAAGGAGAAAAGAAGTATTCTACGATCATTAAAACGAGAGAAGCGATTGAGAAAGACGTGCGATGTAACGAAGAAAGAACGACGCGATCAAACTATTAAAAAAACTAAGTTAATCCCATTCACAACGAGATAGACGAAGTAGAAAGACGTGCGAAATAAGAAAGTTAACGACGACGCGATCAAATTATAAAAAAACGCAGTTTAAACCGATTTAAGTTCATTTAAATACCTAAAACTAATATCAGAATTACTTATCACTAATTTCATTTCAATAAAACTATCATCAAAAGTTTGCTAGAAGCAAAGATTTACAACGACGAAGACTGTGGAAACAGAAAAGAAAAGCTTGCAAAAACGACGTACGAGTGTGTAAAAACGACACAACATATACCACGATAATCGTCACTACACATATGCTTATAACGACGCGTAAGTGTATTTAAACGACGAGTACAGACCATGATTGTGAACGACGAATACGAGTAGAAGGAAGAACAGCGAGTACGACCAAAGAAGAACTTGCGAAAAGTGTTTCTGCAACCATGACGACCCTTACTGGTTTTGATTCGGTTTTACAGGCGTTGAAAACTGAAAAAAAAAAGAATGTGGACCTTTTGCACAAATTTGTGTACGTATATGACAGTGATCGGCATAATCGAAAACGACTACGTGGTTTCGAAGGCTTTGATTTTGTGGAAACTGATGAGCTCTTCAACCAGAAAGTGTCTTACGTCGCGCAAAATTTGTCAAACAACGACCTCGCCATAATTTGCTACATTTTGGGCTTGCAACACGACAAAAATGATCTGCACATTTTCCGAAATTTGCGTGTAGGAAAACTACGCTGATGACCTGATGACGAGGATTCCGAAGACGATGAAATAGACGAACAAGAGGAGAATAACGAAGACAACGACGAGAAAAGTTTGAATGATGAAGACGACAAGTTTCGTTCTGTGCGCAGCAACGCAGAAAAGCGGAGCAACAAAAACGAAAGGGCTGGCACAGTGACGTCGAAGAATAACGATTCCGCTTCGGTACAATGTTTCGCCGTGAATTCGCCGCGATTTTCCGTAAACTTCCGCGATGTAGAAGATTCCATTCGACCATTCAGTGGAGATGATACCCTTGCAGTTGAGGTTTGGGTTTCCGATTTCGAGGACATGGCTTCCATTGTTTATTGGGATGACCTGCAAAAATTCATTCTCGCTAAAATGTACATTATAAGTGAGCGTGATTTCAGAAGTTGGCAAATGTTGAAAGTCGCATTGATTAAAGAGTTCAAAGCCGAAGTGAATGGTGCTCATTTACATAAGTTGCTATCCGAAGGGAAAATCAAAAACAATGAAAGTGTTCAAGAATATCTTCTGTAAATGAAAGAAATGGCTTCTCGTGGCAGTGTAGACAACAGTGCACTTATGCAATACGTGATTGATGGCATCAATGATTTGAGCGTCAATAAATCGATTTTGTACAACGCTAAAGACTTGAAGGAGTTCAAGGAAAAGTTAATTCGTGAAAAATCCGGAAAGCCTAAAAATCAAGAAGACAAGTCGAAATACGCGATTGGCAAAGACAGTGCAGGCCATAAAGACGTTGTAACGAACTGTTTCGACTGTTTGATCGCTACGTAAACGCCGCGACTTGCTCAGAGATATTGTGTGTTCGTCCCACCAAATTTGTATTGCGTGACTGCCCGTGACCCAAGAAAATGCAGAGATATCCGATTGGGACAAATCGGAAAACTTTATTAAGTTTTTCTTCTCGCTGGAATTGGTTTCTTCGTCAGCACATCGCACTTCGTGCGTTTCTGGGTGGCGCTCCTTGACGGCGTCCCTGCTCTCGTAACCCTTCGTGCTACTTGTGGACTCCTGCGGCGCCGTTCTCCAACGGCGTCTCTCCAATTCCACCCGGCTTGTAGGACTCAAAAGATCTGTACAACCTTCCTTTAGGGTTCCGACCAGAATGATCCTGGGATCACCTGTTTCGTCGTGTTCCCTGGGGTCGGTCTGGCTATAGCCTTATCGTCAGTCCACCGTAACCCCGACGCCTTGCACAAACTCTTGATCCGCGCTCACCTTGCCGGTAGCTCGTCCTTCTCTCGACTCTGCTCCTGTCCTGCACTCGTCTCCACTCCAATCCTTGTGTCCTGCAGATCTCACCGTTGCCGTCTCAGCCTTGGCCTAGCGTCTTGACTCTGGTGTCTTGATCTGGGCGTAGAGCACTCGGTTTCTACGGTACTCTCACGGCCACGCACTCGATTTAATCCACGCACTTGTATTCTTGATCTCTTGTTCACTTGTTGCACTTGTACTTCCGCTCGCGGACTTCCCCTGACTTCCCCGCGAACTTCCACTGACTGCCTCGAGCTGCGCCTGCGCCTTCCCCTTTATAGGCTGCGGCGGTGTCCCGTTTTTTCCCTTTTTGCACACAGCTCGCTAGGGTCCAACGTCCAAGTGTGTCCCATTAATTCCCTTTGACACGGCACGCATAGGGACCAAGGTCCAAGGTGTCCCCTTAGTTCACGGTGCATCCTCTTTGTGCCGGTTCAAAGTCCAAGTATTTACCGTTCCACCTCATTGCCCTTTGGCGGCCAGGGTCCAAGGTCCAGCGCGGTACCGTTAGTTCACGGTCTCTCCGCTTTGGCCGGGTCCAAGGTCCAGTATTTACCGGTGGACCTGGATGCCCTTGGATTCTGCTGCATTCTCGCTGCCTTCGCTGTTGCTAGGGGCTCTCCTGCCTCGAGATTTGTGGGGAGTTTTACGACTCCTCACAACGTATCCGTGCAAAAAAAGGTGAATTTCTACAACTGTGGTGCATGTGGCCATTCGTCAAATCAGTGCCCTAATCGAAGCAACGGTCGAAAGTGCTTTAATTGCAATAATTTCGGACACATTTCTAAAGACTGCCCCACATGCAAAATTGAAACGGTTGAAACTGCGAGAAACTGAGAAACTGTCGATGTGTAAAGAAATTTTTATGAAAAACAACAAGTACACAGCTCTTATTGAGACATGCATATTGAGACATGCAGCAAACAACGTTCGTAAGCTTGAATAAGCCTAAATTGAGTGCTGTGAACATTTTTCTTGTCTGTTTCGGAAACAACAACAGTGTAAAACCATTCGGTTCGTTCAAAGAGGAATTCGAAGTTGACGATCAAGTGTTTGAAGAGAATTTTCTAGTTGTTTCTTCTGACTTTTTGAACGTACAAGTTGTGTTCGGTGCAGATCGCCGAAATTATAATAAATCGTGACGGAATTAAAATACACAGCCGAAAAACCACGACTCCGAAAGTGAATTAAGCTAGCTAATGAAAATTACCGTCGAAAGTGCCGAAAATTTGAACATAAACATTGACGAGAGTGCAACAACTCAAGCAAAACGCGAAGTTTACGAACTGATCAAGCCGATGAGTACAAAAACAACAAACGTTGCGCTGCGTATTGTTTTAAAAGACGATACTCCGGTACACTCGCGTCCGCGTAGACTCGCATTCTCCGAGCGGTGTATAATCGACGATCAAATCGAGCAGAGGCTCAAGGACGGCAGTGAGTCCGCGTACAGCATTCCGGTCGTCCTGGTCAAGAAGCGCGACAATACAACTCGACTCTGCATTGACTACAGAAGGATTAACAAGGTAATAGTACGAGATATGTTTCCCCTTCCCATGATCGAAGACCAATTGGACCGTCTGCAAGATGCTCACGTATTCAGCACGCTGGACGTTAAAAACGGATTTTTCCACGTTAACGACGACGAAGAAAGCCGCAAGTTTACGTCCTTTGTAACTCACAATGGCCAGTACCAGTTCCTAAAAGTCCCTTTTGGTCTTACAAATTATATCGCGATTCCCTATGCCGACGATATCATTGTCCCAGCTACAGACGAAGGCGAAGCAGTAGCCAATCTCAAGACAGTCATCGGTTTGGTGGTCAACCTAAAGAAATGCTGTTTCCTCAAAAAGAAAAACGAGTTCCTAGGCCATAGCAATGAAAACCAAAAGATTTGTATCTCAGATGAAAAGACGAAGGCTGTGACAAATTTTCATTCGCCGACAAACCAGAAGCAACTACAAAGCTTCCTGGGTCTGGTTGGATACTTCCGGAAATTTATCCTGAACTTTTCCATCATCGCCAAACCTTTGACCGACCTTATGAAGCACGACGCCAAGTTTGTTTTCTCTGACAGGGAGATAGATGCTTTTAACATGCTGAAGACTCTGATGACCCAGAAGCCAGTTCTCAAGTTTTCTTTTTAATCTTTGTTTTTGATAGTGCGATACTGAAGTTAGTCGTATTCCGCCACTATCTTTAGTTTGGTTTCGGAGCAGTTCTGCTTCAAAAGTCTCCCAATGACAACCAGATACATCCAGTTTACTACATGAGTAAGAAAACGACAGACGCAGAAAGAAAGTTTCCCAGTTACGAGTTAGAGATCTTGGCAGTGGTGGAAGCATTTCGAAAATTCCGAGTTTACCTTTTAGGTATGCATTTCACGTTGGTCAGTGATTGCAATGCTTTTACAAAAACTATGGAAAAAAGATAAGTCTGTACTCGAGTCGCTCGAGTGCTGTTTCCTCAAAAGAAAAACGAGTTCCTAGGCCATAGCAAT
>JBAMCF010000976.1:0-20537 GCA_037075285.1 Drosophila lutescens | reverse complement strand
GTTATCCAGCCCGTGAAACGGTTCCATTTATGGAATTAATAAACAAATTTTTAAATTCAATCCCAGCTAAATTGCCTTTGCCTTTGTTTGAGATTCTGCCTCCGCCTTTTTCATTAACTTCGAGGGCCGCGCTTGACCGTCCAGCTAAGATAAATAAACCTATCGTAAAGTAAATAACAGCTTCCGTTCGAAGCCAAACTCTCACGCTCAAAGCCCAAAGTATTGCGTTCCGATTTTCACTCAAAATTGCATCGGTCAGCATAATTTAATTTCACAACGAGATGCGCCAGTTTCAGCATAAGCTTTTATTTTAAACAAAAATCAAAGTTCTAGAAGCTTAAAAAAGAAAAAGCTTCTGGCCGAGGTTCGTTGGAGAAGATTTCAGAATTAAGGAGTCAGTCTTATTCGAATAGAAACCGCGATCGGTCAAATCTTAGAATCAAAAGTAAAAGTGTCTTGATGTAATAGTGACTTAGTGAATTAAGGTTTATTACCAATAAAGAATAATTATAAAATAAAAAATTATTTTTTTAAATCAACTACAACGATCAAATTTAATTGGCGCCCAACGTGGGGCTGTGTCCTTAAAAAGTTCCAAAAAATAAAAATTTAATTAAAAATAAAGTTAAATTAACAAACGGAACTCGCGCAGCCAAGAACTCAAATTTTTATTGGAAAAATTAAAACATCCAACACAAAACAGTGATCGTGTAAAATTTTTAATGGAAATCAATAAATGAAATAATCCATTAAGTTGATTAATTGGTGGACTGAAGATCTAATTCACAAACATCAAGAACACTATAAAAATAAAATAAATCCGAAACGACAAAAACAAATAAAAATACAAAACCAACAAAAAACAACAAACAAATAATCAGAACCAAAGAAAAATTGACAGGAAGGAAGGGCTGTAGGGCAATCCCTCGCCAACACTGGAAACAATTTTTAACTCCCTATCGACAACAAGAAGATCATCGTACAAAATTGAAAGAAGACCCCATCGGACAGTATCGTGAGGATAAATATAATTTTATTTTTAATAAAGGGTTTAAAAAGAAAATTAATTTAAGACAAGCAAATTTAAAAAAAAAAAAAAAAAAAAAAAAAAAACAATCTGGAAAATTTAATAGATAGTTTCGGTGAATTAAATTTAAAAATGGCAACCGGAGGTTCAGCACCAAACTTCTCTGCAGGTAGTATAGCCACAGCTGGCGGCCTAACAGTGGAATTAATTAATAGATTAATAAACGTTCAGTTGAATGAAGTAAGCAGGAAAATAGAAGGTTTAGAAGGAAGACTAGCCACGGATACAAACACTGTGGAGGATTATAAAATACAAACAATCGACCCAACTATAAAGTGCGATACAACACTTGAAGTGGTAAAATCTTTACCAAAGTTTACCGGGGAACCAACACAATATGTAGGTTGGAGAGAAGCTGCAGAAACTGTTATGAGTCTTTATAAAATTCAAAGTGAACAATACTTTATCGCTTTAACAATTTTACGAAATAAAATTATGGGAGCTGCCCATGATGCTCTTACCAATCATGGCACCGTTTTAAATTTTCAAGCTATCTTATCTAGACTGGATTTTGTATATAGCGATAAACGACCAATGCATATTCTAGAGTCAGAACTAAGTATTCTCAGGCAGGGCCGAATGACAGTTACAGAATACTATAACGAAGTTAATAAAAAAATGACTTTACTAATAAACAAGACCATAATGACACACGGAAAGGACAGTGTAATTACCAAGGAAACAAACAAAACAATAAGGGGCAACGCTCTACGAATATTTATATCCGGACTAAATGGATCTATATCAGAAACTCTTTTCTCATTAAATCCACCAGATTTGCCCAATGCTTTGGCAAAGGTCCAAGAATTGGAATCAAACAATTTCCGTGCTCAATTTGCAAACAGATTTAATGGATTTAAAAATGAAAATAAATACCAGGGAAACAACTTACGATTTGATCAAGTACGACAGAATAATAATAATAATAATAAAACGGGCAATCATTGGGGTAATAACCAAAATTATAACTGGCCACAAAAGGGAAATTTTTGGCAAAATAATAACCAAAATAACACTCAAAAGCAACAAGCTGTTGAGCCAATGGATGTTGACCATTCGATTCAACTCCAGAATAAACCTAATAACAATCGACAGCCGAATAATAATTGGCAGCCGAATAATAATTGGCAGGCAAATAATAATCAAGGAAGATATAATAATAATTATTATCAAAATAATAATCGTTCAAATTACTATCGCTCAAATCAAAATAAAGAACAAACTCAAGCTCAAAAAAGGGAACCAGATGGAACTGTTAATCAGCCAGCAAATAAAGTAACTAGATTAAATAACATTAATGAAGATCATTTTTTAGACGAGACCCCTACAGGGGAATGCCTTATTTAAATAGGGTAGACAGAATAACCAAGAAGCAGTTAAAGATTCTAATAGATACAGGAGCCACTGCTTGTTATATAAAAAGGGGAATTTTTGAAAATAAAAATGAATTATCAATATATAAAAAAGTAACTACAGTTCATGGGTATTCAATTATTAAGTATTACCATATTATAAATATATTTGGAACACGACATTTATTTTATGAAATAGAAGGATTAGAATCTGATCTTCTAATTGGGTTTAATTTACTAAGGAAAATAGGAGCTATAATAAATATAGAAAAGGGAGTCTTGGAATATAAAGGGAAAACAGAAAAGTTAAAATATTATGATAATGAGGAAAAAAATGAAATAAGTATAATTAAAGAAAAAAATAATATTCTTCCGTTAAAAGAATTTATTATTAAAAAATATTTTGATTATAAAAGTACTAAAGACACAGATTCATTATTTGTGGAAAATAGTGAGAAAAGCTTGGGATTCGAAAATCTTGAGAACGCCGACGATGAAATTTCCGTCAACAAAAAATTAAATAGTTTTGGATCAACAAATCCTGAACGCGCCGACGATGAAAATTCCGTCAACAAAAAATTAAATAGTTTTGGATCTAAAAATCCTAAACACCCCGACGTAGATTTTTCCGTCAACAAAAAAATAAAAAATATTGAAACTAATGAGCCAAAGGGAAATAAAATGAACAATATTAATATGACCAGTACAAATCGAGTAGAAGTATTGGAGAAGAAAATAATTGACATAATCGAGGAGGAACACTCAAAAATAAATTTACAAATCCCATTTCGTACCGATATCCGGAGTGAAATAAACACCGAAAACGACAGGGCAATTTATAGTAAACAATATCCTTATGCCTTATCAGTTTCAGATTTCGTTAATACGGAAATCAATAGAATGCTTAAGGAAAATATTATAAGACCTAGTAGAAGTCCATATAATTCTCCAGTGTTAGTGGTACCCAAAAAAGGTCAAAATGAAGATGGCAGTCCCAAACATAGATTAGTAATAGATTACAAAAAACTAAACGAAAACACTATACCGGATAGATACCCGATGCAAGACCCGTCAGTAATATTAGCCAATTTAGGAAAGGCTAAATACTTCTCAACAATTGATTTGGAATCTGGATTCCACCAAATTTTAATGAAAGATTCAGATATTGAAAAAACAGCATTTTCTATTAATAACGGAAAATTTGAATTTTTACGAATGCCTTTTGGGTTAACAAACGCACCCAGAATTTTTCAAAGAGCCATGGATGATATCCTAAGAGAACAAGTAGGGAAAACTTGCCATGTTTATATGGACGATATAATTATTTTTTCAAACACTATTGAACAACACTATGCTGATTTAATTAAAATAATTAATATTTTACAAAGAGCAAATATGAAGATTTCTCTTGAAAAATCTAAATTCTTTAAATTAGAAACCACATTTCTAGGGTACATTGTTTCTCATAATGTAATTAAAACGGATCCCGAAAAAATTGCTACAATTACAAAATATCCGATTCCACGTAATATTAGAGAACTCCGAAGTTTTCTAGGCCTAACAGGGTATTACAGGAAATTTGTCCGTAACTATGCAAAAATTGCTAAACCATTAACAAAATATCTAGGAGGGGAAAATGGAAAGGTTTCTAAAAGAATGTCTACTAAAGTTTCAATACAGTTTGACGAATCAGCTGTACAAGCTTTCAACGAGCTAAAAGAGAATCTAATAGCACAAGTCGAATTAGTTCAGCCAGATTATAGTAAGAAATTCGTTTTAACTACAGACGCATCAGACGTAGCTATCGGGGCAGTACTAACACAGGATAATAAACCAATTACGTTTATTTCAAAAACATTAAATAAAACGGAACAACTTTATGCCACAAATAAAAAAGAATTGTTAGCTATAGTATGGGCTTTAAAAAATCTCCGGAATTATTTATATGGAGTAATTGGCATAGAAATACAAACGGATCATCAATCCTTATCGTTCACAATTTCGGATAAAAATCCAAACGTAGAGATGAAAAGATGGTATTCTTTCATTGAAAGTTTTACCCCAAAAATTATATACAAACCCGGAACAACAAATGTTGTAGCCGATGCATTATCACGAATACAAATAAATAATATTACAAACAGCGATATAGACGTTTCTGAACAGTCAAACTCAGACCAAGACACACAGCATTCAGCTGAAAGTAGTTTTGAAAATGTAATACAAGAGACCCGTAAACCGTTAAATCAATTTAAACAACAATTGTTATTAACAACGGGGAGGTATACAATACATGAGTCACTGGATATTTTTGACAAGACAAGACACATAATCGAATATGATACAGTTGAGAACTTAATAAGCATTTTAAGAGAGTATCTTCCACCTAACATAACAGTTGGAATTCATTGTAGTTTAGAAGATTTATATCATATTCAAGTTTCTTTAAGAAATAGTTTTACTAACAAATTTCTTTTTACGCGATTATTTCTACAAGACGTAGAAAACGCCGAAGATAGAGCTATAATAATAGAAGAAACACACAATCGAGCTCATAGGGGATTAGACGAAAATCATAAACAAATCAGTAGATTATATTATTGGCCCAATCTATTTGTAAAACTAAAAGAATATATAAAAAATTGTAAAATTTGCAATGAGAACAAATATAACAGACACCCGATTAAAATTCCAATTGGGGAAGCCCCAATCCCAACTAAAGAAGGCGAAAATTTACACATTGATATATATTATGCGCAAAGTTTAACTTTTTTAACTTGTATTGACGCGTATTCTAAATTCCTAGTAGTTAAAGAAATTCAAAATAAATTAAATATCGAAAATAAAGTAATGGAACTACTTCAACATTTTCCCCAAGCCAAGGTAATTATGACCGATAACGAACCGAGCTTTACCTCAGCTCAATTTAAATCCTTTGCACAAAGATGCGGTGTAACTCTACATTACGCAGACCCAAGACACAGTACCTCAAACGGACAAGTGGAAAGAGCACATTCGACATTAACAGAATTAGCTCGCTGCATAAAAGAACAATTTAATTTAACTGACTATTCCGAAATCGTAATAAGAGCCGCTCAGGAATATAATCAGAGTATTCATTCCACAACAAACCAAAAACCTGTTGACATTCTTTATAATAAAATCGAACACGAAATGTTAGAAACTCATAATGAAAACAGAAAAGAAAAACAATATCACGTAGGACAAGTTGTTTATGAAAAGAAATATGGAGAAAGAAATAAACTAAAACCAAGATATAAGAAGCAAATAGTAAAGGATAATATGCCCAATAAAATAATAATCAACAGTAGAAACAGAATTATTCACAAAGATAATATTAAGCATTAATAAATTCTTTTTTTTAAACTTCCAGAAAATGTATTCTTTAATACATATTTTATCAATCATAATATTGGCCAGTTCAGAGATAATTGATTACTCGAACCATGAATTTTTTCTGTTCAAAGACAACAAGGATGTACTCACCTATGAATCTTACAACGATTTATTCCACGTAACTAATTTAAGTTTTTACTTGACATAGAATCAGATAATATAAAAAAGGATTCAAATAAAAGGTCACAATGGGAAATTAAGTACGACATAGAAGTAATCAAAGTAATCTTATCTCAGTTAATATCAGCTAGAACAAAAAGGGGAATAAATGAGTTAGGCACCGTGTGGAAATGGTTGGCTGGAACTCCGGATCATGATGATTTCATAAAAGTACAAAATAAAATCAATGACTTAATTGAAAATAATAATAAACAGTCTATTATTAATTCCAAATTGTTCAAAGAAATAGAATCTCTCTCTGAAGATTTTAAAAAGGTTTTTATTGATCAAGATTTACCACTTAGAAAACATCGCTTACGATTAATAACATTTGACCTACAAAACTTAATTGATACTATTACTCTTGCAAAAATTGACGTTTTTAACACCAAAATTTTAAACAATGAAGATATAAAAGAAATATTAAAACACGAGCAAAAGCCAGTAATTATCGCTGACTTAATGGATATCTCTGTGTTCAAAATCGCATTACACAAAGAACTTTTAATAATTTATATAAAATACCCAATAATAAAAAATAGATGCGAAATATATTACACTCGATCCATTTCCCAAATCGATGGAAAATTATTAATAAGTAATCAAGTCGCAAAATGCGAAAATACATATTATGAAATGTCTACATTTAAGAAAGAACTTTTTAATAATTATTGCACTTTAAGTTTAGAGAAAACATGTTTTACCCGATTATTAAATGGTGAACAATCAATTTGTAAAAAAATAAGAGAAAAGAATAAAAAAATAGACATTATCCAAGATGGTGCCATTTTAATAAATGGTAACAACATCGTCAACAATTCCGAATTAGGTGGTTCATTCTTAATAACATTTAATGGTACAACCACAATAAATAACGTTTCATATACCAATTTAGACAACAAAATTCTTAACTATATTACTACAAACCACTTCAAAAATTACGAAATATCCGATTATATATTTTCAAATAACTCAGAACTCTCTTTAGATAATATAAATATTTTAAATCCATTCATTAAAATTAATAATACCAAAATATCTATATCCTTTATATTATTAATTTTAATCATTATATATTTGATTTCTCTACCTATTATTAAATACAGAAATATGTTTGTAACCAAAAAACAACGGCCAGAGTCTGAAAAACCTAACGAAGATATATTTTTAACAGAATTAAAAGATCATTTAAACGAAATCCATAATGAATCGGGACGATCCATTTTAGAAGGGGAGAGTTATCCAGCCCGTGAAACGGTTCCATTTATGGAATTAATAAACAAATTTTTAAATTCAATCCCAGCTAAATTGCCTTTGCCTTTGTTTGAGATTCTGCCTCCGCCTTTTTCATTAACTTCGAGGGCCGCGCTTGACCGTCCAGCTAAGATAAATAAACCTATCGTAAAGTAAATAACAGCTTCCGTTCGAAGCCAAACTCTCACGCTCAAAGCCCAAAGTATTGCGTTCCGATTTTCACTCAAAATTGCATCGGTCAGCATAATTTAATTTCACAACGAGATGCGCCAGTTTCAGCATAAGCTTTTATTTTAAACAAAAATCAAAGTTCTAGAAGCTTAAAAAAGAAAAAGCTTCTGGCCGAGGTTCGTTGGAGAAGATTTCAGAATTAAGGAGTCAGTCTTATTCGAATAGAAACCGCGATCGGTCAAATCTTAGAATCAAAAGTAAAAGTGTCTTGATGTAATAGTGACTTAGTGAATTAAGGTTTATTACCAATAAAGAATAATTATAAAATAAAAAATTATTTTTTTAAATCAACTACAACGATCCAATTTAATTTGTATGTTCTGCTGGCGCACTTTGCATAAGTCGTACATGTATGCATGTATGTACTGCTGTCGCACTTTAAGTGTGACCGCGCAGGGAGAAAATTAAAATACCACAGTCATTTAAAATGCGCGGCTAAAAAATCGATTATAGCCCAAATCTTTTCTTTTGCCCCTTTTTTTTAGGTAAGCGTTAAATTTAAAAATATCGGTAGACTTACAGAAATCCCTTTAAGCTGATTTTTACAGTCGAAATTTTCCTTAAATTTGCTTTTATTTTTATGATGCAAAAAACTGATCAGCAAATTATTTATTAGTTTTTAAACGTTGAGATATTTCGCTCCCTTGCACACACATTGTCGGATTTCCCTTTAACGTAATATAATTTCTCTTGTTTGTTCCCCTTTTGAGTAAAATAATAGAGCTGACTGCAAAGGCAGCCTTATGGGAAGACAAACTTTTCCTCAAATTTTTAGCGGATTAAATTTTGACCCGCTATTAATTTGTATCTACGCCCATTAGGTTAGCTTAGGTTGGTATTGTTGGGGATTAGAGACTAATTCCCCCACTTATGCCGCATTGGGCCCCTTGTGATACCATATGATCTCAGAACAGATCCATTTTCCCTAGCTCATGGTTTTGTGGGTTTCTCGAACCAGTTGGTTCTTTTAAGGAAACGAAGGAGTTTGAGAACATGTAGCTTCCCAGTGTTTGAAAACGTTTGAGGTTGTGCGCTGTGCAGAAGCATAGGAGGTGTTCAATGTTCTCTTCCTCTTCTTCTTTACAGCTGCGTCAGTAGTCGTGGCTGCTGAGTCCTAGCCTGCGCGCGTGTGTCCCTAAAAGACAGTGGCCCGTTAGGGCATTAATTAAGAGGGAAATGTCTGCCCTGTTACATTGTAAAAGGGTTTTGGTTATTTTCGGGTTATAATTACCCCAGGTGAGCCTGGAGGTGTGGCATGTTGAGGTCGCATTCCAACGGTTGTTGGAGAGGGTATACAATCTTTTCTTGAGGAGAAGCTTACAGGTAGCTATGGGCATGCCCACCGTGTCCTTATCGCGAAGTATGTCGGTGGTTGTCCCTTGTCTTGCTAGTTCGTCCGCTATGCCGTTGCTTTCAATGTTACGGTGTACAGGCACCCAAATGAGGCTGATTCTGAGATGAGTGGCCATCTCGTTCAGAGATTTGCGGCATTCAGAGATATTAAGGGCCGTTTTCTCGTCCGTACTTTAGTTTGCCTGCCGGGACAACGGGGCGATAAACCAAAAATCGTTTACTCGTCCTTATGTTAGCGCAGGTAGCGGCAAATTTTGTCTCGGTACTTCATCCACCGTGCCAAATTTTTGCGGTTGGATTGTGCGCAAGTGTTGCCAGACATTCGAGCGTTGTCAATCTGGTTCCACTCTTCATTCAAAAACAGCTGATTCTATTTACAGTTAAATATGAATCAAAATTGTTCAAGTCATCCAATTTATTTTACAATGAATTCCCGAGCGATTTATCTTCAAACTCTGTGGGATATCGTCGAATTGTCTGAAGTGCGAACCTATCGGCGCAGATATCAAGTCCAGAGAAAATACTTCGAACATTACAGTGATGAAGAATTTGTTAAAAGGTTTCGCTTGTGTAAAAGCACGGCACTATTTGTTTTGCAAAAAATTGTTTTGCGACTTGAATCTAAAGTAAAGAAGTAAGAGCATTCATTTGGTTTAATTAATTCCATATAATCAAAAACCATTATTACAGGGAAACGACAATACAGCCATGGGTTAAGCTTCTAATAGCTCTTAGATTCTACGCAAGCGGCAGTTTTCTTATAACTGTAGGCGATTTTTGTGGTGTTAGCGTGGCTACAGCCAGTCGTGTTGTAAGGGAAGTTTCTTTTGCTATAGCGTCTTTATCAAAACAATTTATTAAGTTCCCGCGTATTGAAGATCTTCAAGAAAATGTTGATTTTTATAAAATAGCCATATTTCCGAAAGTCATAGGAGTCATAGATTGCACGCACGTAAGAATTCAATCTCCCGGGGGCGATTCCGGAGAGATATATACAAGGATGGTCTCCTGTTCATCGGTATAATTTTTACCGCGAAACTTCTTTTCTGTCGACATTGTTTTTTTTATTAGTTTGAAATGTTGTTTATATCAGCAGCTGTTAGTATGACTGTTTTATGGTATTTTTCGATAGTTTTTCGATTAATTTTTGACAATTAGTTAACTCTTCTGATGTGGGGTTGCCACCTAGTCTCAAATTAGTGCTCCTTTTATTTGGAGTTTTAAATGACGGACGAGAAAACGAAAACCGATTTGCCACCGGGATAAATTTATCCTTCCATTAGCTAAATTTTACTTTGCAGGACGGACGAGAAAATGGCCCTAAGTGAGTTAGTTGAGTAGGAGTCGAGGGCACTGGGGCATCCAGGAAGCCATGTCTTACCTGGATACAACAAAACACTGCAACACAGTCATTTTCATATTTTCGCCATCACTTCCGCTTGGAAGACACTGCAGTGATCTGGTAGTCGAAAATAGACTTTTATGTCTAGTTCGGGCGAGAAAACTCCCCCTCCTGTTTGCAAGTTAATCTTGGAGCCATCCGTGTATATATTGACGGCGTTTTCGATCTGGTGAGGGAGGTGATCCCAGTCTGTGCGAGTGTGTATGAGGATCTTGTATCTTTTTTCGAAGTTGACTATGGGTGGGACGTAGTCTGTTACGTGTGGTATATAACGCTGGTTTGTTAGTATAATGGAGTGACCTGATGAGCCTGATATAAAGGTCAAAGAGTACGGACGCGTACAGGCTGTTATTTCTGGAAAAACTTAGTTTTTCTCACCGGAATAATCAAAAACACTCAATTTCGGAGATGCGTGAGAAGGGGAGGTAAACAAGCGCGAAATCGTTTTCTTCATTCCTTTCTGAGTGAGCAACGTGTAGAAACTGCAAACAGCATCAGTGGTGACACACGTCAGCTGATTGGGACACCCATCGATACTGCCATTCACACTTCTGAATCTTTGCACAGTGCATCTAAAACTGTGCATCTAAACTGTCAACGTTAAGTTTTAAAAATGTCAACGTCGCAGCCCAAGACAAAACGCTTGCGGGAAAACACAAGCACTGATCTTAGTCGCACTTCGGATGTCCCTATGGATAAAATGCTTGCTGTACTGAACCAACGTCTCCAGGAGCAGGCAGAAGCTATGGTATCCAATATGCGTGAAGCCGAAAAACGCATTGTAGACGGTGTTGCTGAACGCCTTGATGCTTTCATGGGTGATGTTAAACAGCTGGTTGGTAGAATTGACACCCTGGAGAAGGATGTTGAGGACCTGCGTTCACAACGAGATGAGCTACAAAGTAACTTGGAGCGCATGGATCACGAAATGACTCGGCTGCGTGAGCTGGTCGTAAGCGTTGACAAGAAGCAGGCTGTGCAGGACGTGGCCAAAACTGCTCTTGACCTACGCATTCATGGAGTTCCTTATGTTGAAGGCGAGAATGTTAAAACGCTCTACAACACCTTCTGCTATGCCTTAGGCCTAACGCCACCACCTAGGATCACAGAGATCTTCCTAACTCGTAAAACACAGCGCAGTAATGCGGATCCTGTAATAATCCTAAAAATGGAAAATCTACGGGACAAAATATTGCTACTCAGGACCCTGGGAATGCATCGCCGCGAAAGGAAGCAGCCTCTTCAGTTGAATCTGATGGGATTTGACTCTCAGGTGCGGTTCTATATTAATGAACAGCTATCCAAGGAGCAATATACTATCTTTAAAAAATTGAATACGTTTTTAGCGGACTCGAGGTCAGTTTATTTAACGTTGAGTTATTTTTATTTCTATAACTCAACGGTCTAGCATTTCAACACACTGCACTCGGTGAGGAGTGAACCTCGGACTTTCTGGGATCTGCAGATTTCGGTAGGGCGTCACCGCTATGCGCTATGCACCTTAAAAGGATGAAAAAGGTGACTGCAGTATTTACGAGACGCGGCCTGGTGCATGTTAAACATGCTGGAGATGAAACATTTCACTTTTTCGAAGGAATGCAGCAGTTCACGGATGCCTTTCCATCAACTGAACTGTCATTTCGTGAACAACAATAACAATTATATGTCTCTGGTAAATTGTATGTCTGTAATCTTGATGTCTTCTCAACGTATCATAACCATATATCTAGTTACTAAGTATTCTTATATTATAATAATAATTTGTATACCTATATCCTTCTTTAACTTATCAAATTGTAGGGTTCTTTACATTTTCCAAACTGATAATAGCACTTTATTGATTTATCTATTGACTATTGATGGAAGTCGAAATAAGTAGTTCCATTGCGCACAGCTTGGTTAGACTATTAAAAAGACAAGCCCAAGGCTTAACAATTATACATCTTAATGCACAAAGTCTTGTAAACAAAATGGATGAGTTCAGGTATATTTTTGCTAGTTCTGAGGTTGATATTATATGTGTGTCAGAATCCTGGTTAACAGCTGAAACTAGTGATATGTCTATTTCTTGTGATGGTTATGTGTTGTATCGTTCTGATCGTGCTAGTCACGGGGGTGGTGTTATTATTTATATTCAAAATAGGTTGAATGCCAAAATTATTTGTAAACATCCAACGGAAAGCCTCATAGAATATATTTTTGTCGAAGTATCGAACAAACATAAGTCTTTAAAAGCTCTTATAGGATGGATCTACAGACCAAACCGTAACACAAACTATAGCCACCTGTTAGATGTAATTTCGGACGTCTCTTTGTCTTATACAGATGTTATACTCACAGGAGACCTGAACAGCAACATATTAAAAGAGGCTAATCTGCTAAATAGCTTTAAAGCACTCGGATTAGATATAGTAAACAGTAATATACCTACCCATTTTTCCAACAGCTGTGATACATTACTTGACGTATTCTTTCTTAATGACTTAAGTAAATCTGTGATATATGACCAGGTCTCTGTACCAGTTTTTTCCAAGCATGACCTTATTGTCCTTAATACTAACATTAAACATCTCTATGATAAGCATGTTCCACTGAAACGTAAAATCACTCGACCTAAGCAACAACCATGGTTTAACGCCGATATTAGAAAAGTCATTCAGCTACGGGACAAAGCATACTTAAGATGGAAGCGATATAAAACTTGGAGTACGCAAAATAATTTTAAAAAACTACGTGCAATGGTGTCATCTAGAATTTTAGCAGCAAAAAGAGAATACTACAGCATTAAATTCGCCAATTTTCAATCGGGGTTCACTAAGAACAGAAGCTGTACCACGGCAGTAGCAGGTATAGTTGAGGATATCCGAACGCAACTTGACAAAGGATATGTAACCTTCTTAACGCTCTTAGACCATAGCAAAGCTTTCGACACTGTCAACCACCAGATTCTCTGTACCAAGCTCAGTAACATTTTCAACTTTAATACCACAGCAGTTGCACTACTTAAGTCGTATCTCTCGGGGAGGGCACAAGCAGTAGTGTCAGGTTCGGTCCTTTAATGTTTTGTGTGTATATTAATGACCTGCCTAATAATCTGTCAAACTGTAATGTTCATATGTACGCAGATGATGTACAAATACCCTGCAAGCATTTTCTATCGCGGAAGTAACTATTAAGTGACGTCTAGAAGATGAAAACGATCGTCCGCGATATCGCATTCGGATCACCGAAGTCACCCCCGTCGGGAAGAACTGTTCCACTACGGCGACGACTTCGGATCCGAATTCGATTTCGCGGAAGGCACTGCTGAAGTGACTTCGGCGACACTTCGGGAAGTTTCGCCGTAGTGGAACAGTTCTTCCCGACGGGGGTGACTTCGGCGATCTGAATGCGATATCGCGGAAGGCACTTCCAGAAGTGACTTCGGCGACACTTCTGGAAGTCACTCAGAAGACGCTTGTAGAAGATACCTAGAAGAGCCTTTTCCAATTAGAAATTTAAAAAATATATTTTTTAGTTTACTTATTTTTTTTATTCATTTCTATTTATTTAGGTTAAAAGGGTTTTTGCCGTTTGTACACCCGGTCCCTGGCGTGCAAAAAATGTTGCTGAACCACTTTATTAACGTCCATCTCAGTCGCATTTGTAAATTTGAGAATAGCCATTTCTAAAAGAAACACAAACAAAAATGGGTTTATATTCAATCAAAATCAAAATAAGATCGGAGGCATTACCTTTTATAATCGAGTACGTGGAGAACATTTGAACGCTAGGTTTTTCAAGTGTTCCCCGCCAGGTTATATCCACCGCTAACTTATCTGATATTACAGATTTAATAGCCAGCCGCGTAAAGGTTGGTACATCTTGGCCTCCAACCATTTTTATTTTGGATTTCTGGAAATAGGCAAAAAAAATATTTGTCAGATGACCATTAAGATACAATATTAAAAAAATTACCAGCTCTCTCCGGAGTTCATCATCCGTGTATATCTTCTGATCGAATTCTTGGAAGGATTGCAAAGACTCAAATGGCAGCATATTGAGACGGCTAGTCTCAGGCTCGGCAACCGGGAAGGCTTTTAGCTGCCTTACCTCGCCACGAAGCATAATTATTTCTTCTGTGAGCGATTTAAGCAGCTTATTATTTCCTTCCTCCCTTCGCCTGCTCTCCTCCAATTCCTTCAAAATTAGCTCTTCCCGTCTTCTACTCATTTCCAGCTCGTGCATAATTCTCTCTAAGACGGAATCTGAAACATTTTTAATAATTAATAATAATAAGACAGAAAACCCATATTTTGTAAATATGCACTTACTATGGGGTGAAATCGCGTCAAATGGCGAAAAAGAACGGCCTAGAAAATAAAAGTTATTATTTTGTAATAAGTATACACTCAATAAAGTATTTGCCCTGAATTTGAAATCAGCGTCAATGGCAATTTTATTCGTTTTACACCAATATTTATTTCATTGTTTGATTTTTTTTAAGTTTTCAGAATTGACAATAATACTTTACAAAAAAATTATTATAACGCCAACTTTCTAAAATTCAGTGCAAACACTTTTTTGAGCATTTCAATAAGTTTTTAAATTTTGTATCGTTTTATATTTAAAATAGTTTTATTTTTAATATTTTTTGTAGAAAAATTAAACATACAAATAAGATACAAAATTTCAAAAATTAAATGCAATTAAATTTATTCACAGTTAATTTAAAAATATAAATAAATACCTATTTAATGATACAAGTATTACTTACCTGCATCCTGGCTGTAACTCATATTTTTACTTTGTACTTAGGAAACTAAACGAATGGAAAAATAGCAAAAGAGTTTTGTGTGTTTTTAAGCATTATTGCTTTGCTTTTTATATCGTTAAGGGTTAATCTAATAATTTCGTTAGCTACAATCTCATCTACCTTATAAATTCTAAAATTGGTTGAATCACAAGCATCAAAACATATTTTTTTCGAAGAGCTAGCAACAATTGCTGAGTCCTCAGTCTCGTAAAGCGCTGAAAATAATCGCGCAGCTTCACGCTTAGCACGTATTTTATCAGCCTTTGTTGGGAGAGACATTTTAATATGTTATTAAATTAATAAACACAACACAAAAAACAAAAAAACAAAGCAATAATTTGTAAACACACAAATTTGACACAAAACAGCACTGACCACAGAAAAATCGCGAATCGAAGTGACGCTTGGGCGAAAAAATAACAGCGTGGGTCAAAAGGGAGACCCGAAGAATTTTCAGAAATAAAGGGTAACGGTAGATTATCGCGACCTTCTTTTAACCCGCGCGCGTCGTTTTTGAAGACACAGTGAACTATCTATTCAGGGAACCATTAAATATAAACGGCGTTTGCTAAATATGTAGATTAAGTTCACTGAAGAGATTGGAATACGTATTTCATTTTGTTGAAGTAAATATATTATTTATATTTAATTTTTTTAATACATATATATTATAATACACACATATATATTGTTTTTAGATAAAAGTTTTATTTATTTTATTAAATTAATCAATTTACTCAATGAAAACTAATACTTAAATATAAATTAATATATAAAATATATTTACCTTATAATTTTTTTAAAACATTACACATAATAAATAAGTTGGTTCATCAAGAAAGTGTATACTGTTTTGTATAGATCGCGCACTGTACCTGCCGAGACGCAGACTGGACGCCAAAGAAAAAAGACAACAACTTACAATAACAAAATACATGTTTGCAAATTCCTTTCTATCTTCTTTTCAACTTCTAAAAGTAATTTGGAAGACAGTTCTTTTTTATCTATAATATTGTTTTTGTAAAATGTGTTCTATCGTCTTTCTATCGCCCAGAAGTGCCTCAGAAGTTACTTCTTTGCGATCGCAACCCTTTTTAGGTAGTCATGCGTTCTATCGCATTTCTATCGCCTAGTAGTGCCTTAGAAGTTACTTCTGCACGATCGCGACCCTTTTTGTTTTTGTAAAATGTGTGCTATCGTCTTTCTATCGTCCAGAAGTGCCTTAGAAGTTACTTCTGCACGATCGTGACCCTTTTTGTTTTTGTAAAATGTGTCTTATCGTCTTTCTATCGTCCAGAAGTGACTTAGAAGTGACTTCTTCGCGATAGATGTATATTTTGTTTTTGTAAAATGTGTTCTATCGTGTTTCTATCTTCCAGAAGTTACTAAGAAGTGACTTCTGGACGATAGGCGATAGAATTATCGCCTTCTTGCTTGCAGGGTATATGTAAGTCGACCTATATGTGAGATGTGTCATTGTATATCTATACACTCATAAAAAAAAATTGAAGAATTTCCTTAAAATCTAGAAAAATCTTTCTTGAATTTTTGCCAAAGGCGACCTCACCTTTGTTTCAAGAAATGGTTTTTTTGAAAGGCACCATTAAAACAAGAAAAAATATTTCTTGAAACAAGAAATTAAATTTCTTAAAACAAGAAATGGTTTTTTAGAAAGCCACCATTAAAACAAGAAAAAATATTTCTTGAAACAAGAAATTAAATTTCTTAAAACAAGAAATGGTTTTTTAGAAAGCCACCATTAAATCAAGAAAAAATATTTCTTGAAACAAGAAATTAAATTTCTTAAAACAAGAAATGGTTTTTTAGAAAGGCACCTTTTAAACAAAAAAAAATTTTTCTTAAAACAAGAAAAGCAATTCTTGATTTAAGAAATAATATTTCTTGAAAGGATGTTTTACAAACCCTCAAAGTAAAATGTAACTTAGTTTTTTTTATATTATATTTTATTAAATTTCAAACATTTAACACTTAACATTTAAACATTTTTAAATAACACACTTTTGACTTAAGAAAACATTTATTTTTAAGCATACGAGTTATTATTGGTGGTTAATTTAATTCACTTATATTAATATTGTATAACACAAGGTCTGTTGAACTTCATATGACATAAGGTGATTTCAAAACTCAGTATGTAGTTGCAGGTATCAAAAACCATTTTCTTCGCCTTCCCACATCTGGAAAATATAGAATTATTGGGATATCAAATATTTGGTTTAAGATAAACAACATTTTTTTAAACAATAATAGCCAAAATACAATCACGTTGGTCAAAAGACAGAGAGATGAGCAAGACAGGTAGAACACAGGGATGGAAGGGTTGAAAATCGAATTTCAGAGAGAGAGAACCGGGAGAGACACGTACTACATTCATATTTACAAACAGGCCTTTGAGCGAAGGGAGCCCGAATGTAAGCAGGTCAGATCATGGTACAATTTGAAGAAGAAGAAGGAGAAAAGTCGCGACGCTTCGGTCGAGAGAGCGAGAGACAGGAGCAGAATATGAAAGGGTTGAAAATCGGGTTTCAGATCGGGTGAGCCGCGTACATGCATACATATTTAGATGCCTAGGTATGTCAAACAAATACAACATATTTTTCTTTTTGATATACTCTTACCTTAGAAGGTTTTAAAGCAAAACGAGAGAGAACGCTATAGTCGGGTGCCCCGACAATCAGATACCCGTTACTCAGGTAAAGGGAGTGCGAGGGAGATGGAGATAGAAACTTTTAACACGCATAACTTTTTAACGAATGGTCCGATTTGAAAAATTTCTTCTACATATCGATAGGTATTGATAAACACAATAAAACTGCATTTTTACTTTTCCGAAATATTGAAATTTTTAAAATCGTATATAAGCGATTGTGGGCGTTAGAGGGGGCGTGGCACCTTTTTGAAACAAACTTGCGCTGCGTAGGAACTCCTAGAATCTGCAGGCAAAATGCCAATCTTCTAGCTTTTATAGTTTCCGAGATCTCAGCGTTCATACAGACAGACAGACGGACAGACAGACGGACAGACAGACGGACAGACAGACGGACAGACGGACATGGCTAGATCGACTCGGCTAGTGATCCTGATCAAGAATATATATACTTTATGGGGTCGGAAACGCTTCCTTCTAGCTGTTACATACTTTTGCACGAATACAATATACCCTTTTACTCTACGAGTAACGGGTATAATTACAGCTTCGCCAAACAAATTATTTGGCTGATGCAACTGAAGGTATTTTGGCGATTCATCTGTAATTTTTCATTCTGAAAAATAAATATAATGCGAGTAAATTGGTATAAACTTGGTTAAGAGATTTCGAGTTTTTCCTTTAATTACATACACACAATTGTACGCGCGCTATACAAAAAATTATATATGTACTTACCTTTGAATATTTGGAAAAAGGCTTCACCTCTTATCCGCTTAAGAATCACGTCCATCACTTACGAATTTTTTTCACAACTGACGCTCGGGTGATCAGAGAAGTCGGAAGCCGGGTAGTGGTCGGGCCGAGTAGGCCCTTCGTCCTACTTCGTTTTTCTTGTCGTTAACATTCGGTAGCCGAAGGAATTCAATGGCTACTTTTCTAAATTCTAGGGTCATTTCTTGCATATATTCAATGGCGATTTTGCCATTAAATACGTAGAAATTGTTTTGGCTGCGACGGCAAAAAAAACATATGAGATTTAAATTTTTCTAATTTCAAGAAAAATTCTTTCTTGAATTTTCTTCATCTAGAAAGGTTTTCTATATTCAAAGGCAAATTTTCTAAAAACAATAAATTTTTTTTCTATTTTCAAAGGTAGGCCGATTTAATGGCGAGATTTCTAAAATTTAGAAATTAATTTTTATGAGTGTATATTGTATTCGTGCAAAAGTGTGTAACAGGGAGAAGGAAGCGTTTCCGACCCTATAAAGTATATATATTCTTGATCAAAGTCACTAGCCGAATCGATATAGCCATGTCCGTCTGTCTGTCCGTATGAACGCTGAGATCTCCTACGCAGCGCAAGTTTGTTTCATCGAGGTGTCACGCCCCCCCTAACGCCCACAATCGCCATAAACGATTTTCAAATGTGTCTGGAGGCCACATCTTTTAAGATTTTATATATATACTAGCTATACCCGGAGCGACTTCGTTCGCTTAAAATTAGTTTGGAGTACGGTTGTCAGGACTTTATGTTTTCTTATTAGCGCGTTTTTTGAAAACCTTTGTGTAAAACCCTTTTTAGAAGATCCTTCAGGAGCGAGAATCAGAAGGCTACTGGCAGAGCTATATAATAAATGAATGTGATCAATGTAAAAGTATTGAATTTGTATACTTTCTATCAGTTACAATACTATCAATGCAATTTTAATTTGCGTACAAATGTACACTTGTTTGTAAATTGTTTCAAATTTGTTGTTTTGAATGAAACGAAAACATTTGTACACACACGCAAAGATTGGCATCTCATACAAAAATAGCGAAGTAACTTATTATTTTCCGATTCCACATTTGATTGATAATTATTAATTTTAAGCTCGACAAATTTTGCATTGGCTGAAAGGAAATTAATGATTTTATTTGTATTTAAGCACATTATCTACTTTCAAGTAGAAACATACACACAAATTGTGTGTATGTATTGTATTGTACATGTATTGTAAATATAAGCAAATCAAAACATATCCAAATATACAAATGTACATACGTATTTGGTCAAAAGTTCGAATCTTAAGATTAATAATTAACTTGGAAACATTTTGTTTTTGCTTACAGAATTTGTGGTAATTTTTTATTTTCTTCCTTGGTGGAAATAAAATAAGGCTCTTACTTCTGCTACAAAATGAAAAATATTTTTTTAAAAATAAAATCTAAGCATTTGATCCACAGGACTGACTATTGATCGAAAATCATATTGATAGGAACAGCAGCTTAAGTTTTTAAAATCCAAAACAAATTTTAACTTAAATTGCCCCATTCCACACAGCACTACCCCTCCCCCTCGTCAGTTTCCTTGGGTGTTGCTCTCTCGGCCGTCGCTCTCTTGGCATCCGCTCTCTGGGTTTCGCTCTCTCGGCAGGCTCCCACAAAATGCAACGCAATAACTTAGAAAATCTATATAAATTCGTTAAAAATACTTAAAAAAATTTTAAAAACTTGCAAAATAAAACTTAAGCATTTGGGCCATAGAATAACTAATGATCCAAAAATCATCTTGATCGGAGCAGCGGTTTAGATTTTTAAAATCGAAAAGTTAATTTTAAATGTAGCCCCCAAATTATGGGGGATATCGAAATTTCTTTTAGATTTCTAATTAGGCCTTTTCAAGACCTAAAATTCTGCAAAATCCAAATTTCGAAATTCCAACCACTTTAGAAGTTAAGCTTAAGTACATCTAATTTTGCTCTAAATATGGATGTTGGCTCTGTTTGGGGCCACTGGGGGGAAATGTCGGATCTTAGTGTGCGCCTACGCCCCCA
>JBAMCF010000975.1:0-26933 GCA_037075285.1 Drosophila lutescens | reverse complement strand
GTTTTAAAGCTATCGGGCTAAAACTTTCCCAAAGTCTTCTATCCTGTGCAGGTAGTATATAAGTCGGAACGAGCCGGATCGGACAACTCTTATCATCTCCAAACTCCCATGGGAATAATCGGGAAAAAAATGCAAGAGCCCTTTTGCTTGGGTGTTTTTGAACCTAGAGCCCCATCTACTTTTGGAAATGCCATTTTTTATCTAATTCTGAATTTCGAATAAATTTTTTAAAATCGGACGACTATATCATATAGCTGCCATAGGAACGATCGGAAAATTAATGGGAATATAATAGGAAATAAATTATTGCTCCGTTGGTTTTTATTGTATTCTTCTCTACTCTGGGATATGACTCTTTTTAAATATTTCCCGAATTTCGATTTTAATTTTATCAAATCGAACTACTATATCATATAGCTTACATGGGAACGATCGGAAAAATAAAGAGAAATAATAGGAAATTTAACATTTTTGCGATTTGTAAATTAATAGGAATGATCTTTGAGGGTATATAAGCTTCGGCTGGCCGAAGCTAGCAAACCGAACACCTTTTCTAGGGTCACATTTTTGATTTGCCTGAAACTTTTTTTCCGTGTACTATTCGGAAAATAAGTAAACACGTGTATCAGGATTTGGCCGAAAAAAATTATTTTTTTTTTTAGAATTTTTTTTAGTTTGCCAAAAAACGTTAATTTTGAAAAAGTACCCTCTCATTGAAAATCTGTATCTCCGGTTGTAGTAATCCGATTGACTTCGTGTCTTTTGCATTAATTCCTCTAAAAACTCTTCTTTAAAAAAAAAACTTAAAAAAAAGAGTTTTTAATTTCTTAAAAATAAAAACAAATTAAGATTTTAAAAAACTTTTTTAACGGGTTCCCCACAAAAAAAATTTTTTTTTTTAGTTTAACATATGCGCTATATTGTTAGTTACAATCGGTTTTTGTCAAAAAGGTGGAGCCATGTTTAGTTTTTAAAATATCGATTTTTTTTTAGCAAGGCCTCGGCTTTTTTCTATGATTGCACGCTAAAGCATGTAGTGCATCTCGCTCGCACTTATTAGATGCTTACGAGTCATTTAACAGTCTGTTGACCATATCTTAATAACAAAAAGGAATTTTATACTTAAAAAATGATTTAACCATCCCCTTTATAAAGATTAAATTTAAAAGTCATGCCTTTTAAAGTTTTTTTATACATTTATTATTTAGGTCATTATTTTAACAAAAGTTGATTTATTTTGTAATGAATAGTGCTTGGCAATAAGTAATTTTTGTGTTCGTGGTATAAAGCAATGAAAGGACAATGGCATTTTTTTTTTTCCAACTTTTTCTCTTCAGCGGCATATTCCTCGTTTGTTGAAAATTTCACTAAAATATTTGGAAGTGATTTCGATGCCCATTCGAATAACTCCCAAGGTGTTTGTATTGGGTTAGTTATTCTTTGCAAACTTGCTCTAGCGGCTAACCTTTTAACTGTGCCGCCTAAGCCATCGCACGCACCTTTGCCGTGAGAAGTGGGAAGAAGTGCCACTCAGCCAGTAGCCCGAAATCTTTGAGGTGATGCGTTAGATTTGCAAAATTTTTTTATTTTTATTTTGAGCGCCAGCTCCATCCGAAAAATATGTAATTTTTTTTACTTTGGTCAAATTTTCCTTTATAAATTTAATTAAATGTCTTTGAAAAACATGGACTGCTATAGTATCGTGATGCAAACATTCAGATATAATCACCAAGCTTTTAATGCTAATTTGACCTTCATCAGTCCTGTAGTAAATGGCAAACGGGTGGACTGTTGCTTGATTATTATTCCAATGAACGCCCTGCACGGAATCTTGAAGGACAAAAGCGTAATTTTCCGAAAAGTCGCAAATGACAATGCACTGATCAGTCGTAAGTTCCGCCTTTTTCTTGGCCATAAACTCATTTTGTTTTCGTACTAAAAATGAATGTAGAAGCAATTTTTCCAATACCGTTTTCAATTTTTCTAAAAATTCATCGATAGGGGATATCATCAGTTGTAAAGTTGTTCTGTCTGTAACGTATTTCCTCGATGAATTGGCTTTCAAAAATATTTGTAAGTTCTTCAACTAAATGTGATGCTCCAGGACACCCGTAGCACTTTCCAAAGTAACACTCCTCTGTTGGATTAATGCAAATCATACGCTTAAGAAAGTCTTGATAACATTTCATTTCCGTAAATTGCTTTATGTGTGATCCATCAATAAGCAAATTTACATTTTCATGGATGGCGCAAACGCAGACCGAATGGGTGCCACTTGCACCTGCTAGTACGCAGTGTTTTGGGCGCAAACTAGCAAATTTTGAAAAGCTGCACTTTGATTGTGGATACATTTTGACAAACATATTGTACAGTTCACGCAAATTTACTAAAAGCAATCTTTTTTGAACAGGCGAACGTTTTCCATTGATTTTTACGGAAATAAAATCCTTTTTGCCGGGCATCATTTTGATCCTGGATCGTAAAACTAACGTCCCCAATAAGATTTGTTTCCATTTCGGATTTCGGGGCTTGCTCCAATATCTTTAATACTCTCTTTCGACTCGGACTTCTTATTTATATTCATACGACAAGTGGGGCAAATCTTTTGCTGAAGTGCCTGATTTGACGGACGAATATTTAACGCCAGCAAGTGTTCCTCCCGCACCTTTCTCAAATTCTTAGAACTAGCGATTCTTGGATGTGGCGATAAATTAAACGGATTGAAACATCTATCCAATTGCCTCCTATCCAAACGCACACGCGAACCGACGAACTTTTTTGATATTTTTTGGCATTTTCTTTGCACTACAACTTTTATCTATAACCGTAAGCTACGTAAAAAGTGCACCTCACAGATGACAATAAGTTTTGTGTAAATTGATCGATACAAGTTTTGGTTCAAAGCAGTGAACTGAGCCAGCTCACAATTATGGAACTAGTGGTTCTTTTTCAATTTATAAATTTTATTATCGATTACATTCTTAAAGCTACGTCTTAACTATAAAAAAATGGTAAAAAGCTTTTAAATGACTCGTAAGCAGGAAAACCAAGAGCATCTAATAAGTGCGAGCGAGATGCACTACATGCTTTAGCGTGCAATCATAGAAAAAAGCCGATGCCTTGCTAAAAAAAAATCGATATTTTAAAAACTAAACATGGCTCCACCTTTTTGACAAAAACCGATTGTAACTAACAATATGGCGCATATGTTAAACTAAAAATAAAAAATTTTTTTTTTGTGGGGAACCCGTTAAAAACTTTTTTTAAAATCTTAACTTGTTTTTATTTTTAAGAAATTAAAAACTCATTTTTTTTTTAAGTTTTTTTTTTAAAGAAGAGGCTTAAGAGGAATTAATGCAAAAGACACGAAGTCAATCGGATTACTACAACCGGAGATACAGATTTTCAATGAGAGGGTACTTTTTCAAAATTAACGTTTTTTGGCCAACTAAAAAAAATTCTAAAAAAAAAATAATTTTTTTGCGGCCAAATCCTGATACTCGTGTTTACTTATTTTCCGAATAGTACACGGAAAAAAGTTTCAGGCAAATCAAAAATGTGAAAAAATATTTTTGGCCAAATCCGTTCGGTTTGTAAAAGAACCGCCCAAATGCAATGTTTTACATGTGATCTTAAATTTACGTAGATTTTCTTACCCTAGCCCTTCGCTTTTCTATTCACAACTGAACCACAAAATAGAATCGGCAATCTCACCCCACTTGTGTGTGTATGTATGTAAGCTCTGCTAGCGTGGTGAGTAAGAACGACTCAGCGATTAACAGCTGGACGAGCCGTGAGCAAAGGGGAATAGGATAAAAATGAATAGAGTTGGCAACTCCGCGAACATGTTCTCACTGGGGTGCTTCAGCCGTCGTCGATTTCGGCAACAAGGATCACTAGCCGAGTCGATCTAGCCATGTCCGTCTGTCCGTCTGTCCGTCTGTCCGTCTGTCTGTCTGTCTGTCTGTCTGTCTGTCTGTCCGTATGAACGCTGAGATCTCGGAAACTATAAAAGCTAGAAGATTGGTATTTGGCATGAAGATTCTTGGAGTTCCTACGCAGCGCAAGTTTGTTTCAAAAGGGTGCCACGCCCCCTCTAACGCCCACAATCGCTTATATACGATTTTAAAAATTTCAATATTCGTTAAAAAGTTATGCGTGTTCAAAGTTTCTATCTCCATCTCCCTCGCACTCCCTTTACCTGAGTAACGGGTATCTGATTGTCGGGGCACCCGACTATAGCGTTCTCTCTTGTTTTGACTAGCTCAGCTCAATTTCCGTGACGAACATATATGGGTGGTGGCCTTAGTTTTTTAGCCGTGGTTGTTTGAGTGGCAGCATTATCTTCGTTTGTGTCACTAAGAATCGAAAATCTGTTATTGGTCAGCGGATTTTTCGGGACAGTGATAGTATTTGATTTTGATACTTTTGAGGCGTTGGTTTTTATAGAAGATTGCGGGCTTAATTTTCTTTTTATTTGCACATAGCGATCGATTCCAGTTTGTATTAACGTTCCGTTGGCATTTTTTGTCATTTTTTGTTGGAGGAAGGGGAGCTTGCCGGTCAGAACTGACGATGCCGGGCGCTGAGTGACTGCAGTAGATGTAGTTGTTGTTGTGTTGGTTGTTGTTGTTAGTGTCGAAGTCACAGTGGTAAATACGGGCATTGTGCTGGTAGTTGTTGTTATATTGCTTGTAAGGTCGTGGGGGTCGACGGACGGGCATTGGGCACTCCACGGCTCATTGGGTGCTGTGCCGCTTGCACATAGTAATGCAGGGGAGAGCGAGCGCGCTCTATCTGTGTTAACTTGCAATGTTGCAGTTTTCGTTGACTCATCAGCTCGTATACAAAAGTAAGCGTCGTTCTGATTTCTGATTGACGAAAGTCGACGTTCGTCTTGTTATTGTTGCCGAGCTGTGCTTGCAATGTTGCAGTTTTCGTTGGTACTATTGACTCATCAGCTCGTATACAAAAGTAAGCGTCGTTCTGATTTCTGATTGACGAAAGTCGACGTTCGTCTTGTTGTTGTTGCCGAGCTG
This sequence comes from Drosophila lutescens, assembly GCA_037075285.1. NCBI lineage: Eukaryota > Metazoa > Arthropoda > Insecta > Diptera > Drosophilidae > Drosophila > Drosophila lutescens. The sequence continues at coordinate 21,894 of JBAMCF010000975.1, read as the reverse complement.
TGCTTATTTTAATTATATTTCAGAGCTAGCACTCTGACACGTTGGCTTTTAATTTATAATTTGTAGATTATATTAGTAATTTATCACACTAATCTTAAAATTTTCATGGGCAACACGAGCACTTGTACCCATGCCTACCCAGAGCGTCTTTTCGCGAATTAAGTTCGGTTATTTTCACTATATTTTTTAATCATTCGGCGGAGCGAATGATCTGATGTCTGATGTCGTTGACAAGTCGTTCTCGATATGAGAAGGGTATCTCATTTTTCGTAGGGCAGAGCACTCAGCAGAGGAAATAGTCGCTGATGAAAACTGCTGGAAGGTATGGTTACCGAAAGAGTTAACGGCAGTAGTTCTTTAGCTCGAGGTGATCTACTAGGTGTTGCGTTGCTCTAAGAGGGCATTTAGACCGACTTAGGATGGCAGTATCATCAGCAAAAGTTGAGGTTGTTGTAAGAGTGGATGTCGGGAGGTCGGCTGTATAAATAATATACAATGCCGGCCCAAGCACACTTCCTTGGGGTACTCCAGCTTTTATTGGATGATAATCAGAGAGGAAATCTTTGCATCGCACTACAAAGCTTCTTTTCTGTAGGTAGGACTCCAAAATTGTATGGGTGCTTTGTGGAAGTATTAATCTGATTTTATGAATTAAGCCGTCCAGCCACACTCGGTCGAAGGCCTGTGCGACATCCAGAAAGACAGCGGAGCAATATTCTCGCCTTTCAAATGCATTTCGAATCTCGGAGGTTATCCGGTTCACTTGTTCAATAGTTCCGTCTTTTTCTCGAAATCCGAATTGGTGCATAGGTATTGCATTGTGGGCTTGTAAGTATTGCTTGATGCGACTGAGGAGCAGCTTTTCAAATATCTTTGATAGGCACGGCAGAAGGCTGATTGGCCTATATGACGATGCCTTTCCGGCTTTATGGATCATTATGATGACAGACTTCCTACATTGTTGAGGATAATATCCAGAATTCATCATGCTGTTAAATATTATGGTTAGAAGATGTATTGCACAGTTTGGCAGTTCTATAATCATTTTTGGGGTGATGAGATCGTGACCCGGCGCTTCCTTTTTGTCTTGGGACTGTATGATTCTTGTAACTTCTTCTGGATGGAATATAATTTGCGGGCTAGCTTCAGGATTGGAGATTATTGGCAGCACAAAGCTATTCGTTGCTGGAAGTGGTTTGAAGACATTTTCCAAATGGAGGGCAAATGTATTCGCCCTCTCTTCGTTGCTGCGGGCCCAAGTTCCTGTTTGCGTATGTAGGGGTGATTCACTTTCTATTGCAAGTAGAAGGTGATCTCATTTTTCGTAGGGCAGAGCACTCAGCAGAGGAAATAGTCGCTGATGAAAACTGCTGGAAGGTATGGTTACCGAAAGAGTTAACGGCAGTGGTTCTTCAGCTGGCTCACGAGGATCCTCTCGCCTCTCACTGTGGCATTAACAAAGCTTTAGAAAAGCTTCGTCGATGGTATTTTTGGCCAAGCTTAGTAGCTGATGTGAAGTCCTATATAAACAGCTGTGAGATTTGTAAGCGTAGCAAACACCCAAATCATACCCTTAGTCCACCCATGGGAAAGACAGTTCCAGCAGACAGGTTCTTTCAAAAGCTATATGTTGACTTTTTAGGTCCATACGGACGCACACACGCAGTTGTTCGGGTAATATAGGTATTTTTGTGGTTTTGGATCATCTGTCCAAGTTTCCTTTTCTTAAACCAGTCAAAAAGTTTACTGCCGAGGCTATAAACCCATTCGTAGAGGAGCTATTTCTCTGTTTTGGCGTACCAAAGACAATAGTCTCGGACAATGGCGTCCAATTCAAATCGAAGTCATTCAACTCTCTTTTGGATAAGTACAACATCAATCACAACTATACAGCCTTTTATGCACCCCAAGCTAACGCTTCTGAGAGGGTCAATCGCTCTGTAATCTCGGCCATAAAATCGTACATAGATCCCGACCAAAAGAACTGGGATTCAATGCCAAATCATATTTGCTGTGCTCTCAGGTCTAGCGTCCACTCTGCTATTCAAACAAGTCCATATCGTCTTGCTTTCGGTCAACACATGATCACCAATGGTTCGTCCTATAAGCTCTTGCGTACCCTGGAAAAGTTAGAAGATCGTACTGTACAGTTCTCGAAAAAAAGCATGCTTTTTTTGAAAGTATGGTTATTTCATAAGAATGATTTATTCAAATGGATATTACTTATTAAAAATACTCACAGTCATAACGCAAGCAATTTTATATTTTTTAAGGAATTTTTAAAAATTAAATTCATTTTTATAATTTTCTAGCTTTTAAATATCTGATTTAGCTATTTTTTGACCCGGCTGCCATCACCACTCATTTTTGTTTACATGTCGCCGCCTAGGATAAAACTAAAATTTGAACTTTGTCAACCGAAAAAAGTTGAAAAATCCGAACTTTAAAAATCCACCATAAATCCAATTTTTTATGAATTTGGGCCATACTCGGCTTGTTTTGTCCGGTGGGATGTTTGTACCCATTATAATTTTTCAACGGATTTATTTCGAGTTTTTACGATACATACAGCCGACCTACAGAGGACCAAAAAACACATTTTTCATCTTTGTCGAGCTGCTGCGCTGCCATTACTTATCCAATCATATTGATCTGTATGGCAAAGTTAAGCTCTGATCCATTGACTTTATAATGAAACAAAAACTGGCCCAATTGGGTGGATATTTGCCGAGATATAGGAAGAAATTCGAAAAAGTCTGATATTTAACATTTTGAACTTTAAAAAATCTTTAAAAAAAAACTGTGCCATCGAAAAAAAAATTAGTGGTATTTTCGTGATTTGGGGGTCGAACACTAACAGAATTTGCCATCAATTGCCTTGGAGCAGTTTGGCTGTAAGCTAGTGTAATTCTTTAAATCAGATTGGCGAAAAGTTTTACAGGGGGCCGCGAGGCTGTGATGAGTTTTATTTTGATTGGAACAAAATAAAAATCATAGGATAAGCCATTTTTTAAAAGTGGTTAAAATAATTTGTAAAGAATCGTGGGGGTAGTTTTAGTAACCTCTTTAACGGCTGTGAAATCAGATTGGAGAAAAGTCTTACAGGAGGGCCGCGAGGATCTGATGAGTTTTATTTTGAGCAAAAAAAATGAAAATCATTCAGTAATCATTATTTTTGAGTCTTATTTATTTTTACCAAAAATAATTATTATGCTCTAAGAAAAATATAAAAATTGAATTTTAATTTTACAAAGTAATTTTTATTATTTAAATTAGAATGATTACAGTCCCTGCTTTCAAATGTAAACTCCTGCTTTCAAATGTAAACGCTGCTTTCAAATGTAAATGCAGTAGCACAGTAAAAGCAAAACATAGGAAGCATTCACAGCATTTTCAAACCCTGAGCCAATCACAACACAAGAATGTACTACTGCAGCAGAGCATGGGCGACATCGAGGAGGAACCTACCACCATCAGCGATCCAGAAGATGACGAAGACGGCGGCATGGAAGTTCGTAGGCGCAATAGCTGTGGAGAAACGGTTACATGTGCATCACGTGGACATTGCGAATGCATATTTAAACAGCCAACTTAACGAAGAGGTGTTTATAAGACAACCACCTCAGTTGGTAGACGCACAAAATCCACATGAAGTCCTAAAGCTAAACAAGGCACTTTACGGACTCAAGCAATCTGGAAGGATCTAGAATGCTATCAGTCAATAATTGGTTCGCTTATGTATTTAGCAGTTCTGAGCCGCCCCGACATCCTGCATGCAGTAAGCAAGCTGTCGCAACGAAACACAGATCCCCATGCGGAACATGAGACTGCAGCGCGTCACGTTTTGCGCTGATTCCGATTGGGCCAACGACACACTCGACAGAAAATCGTATTCCGGGTATGTATATTTACGGAGACTACTGGATGAGATGGGATGGCCAAACTCTGGCCAAAGTTCGCACCATATCGCTCGAAATCCCATCAACAACAAGCGCACTAAGCATATCGATTTGAAATACCACTTTATCAGAGAGAAATTTGAAAATGATGAAATTGAATTAAAGTACGTTCCCTCTGAACATAACGTTGCAGATGTATTAACCAAAATCTTAAGTAAGCAGAAGCACACAAAATTTGTAAAGATGTTAGGATTGAATGATTAATACAAATGTGTGATATTAAACTTAAGCAGAAGTTTTAAAAACAGCTAGTTACATACAAATTGACTATCTCCCCCCTTCTGCGGAAAAAAATAAGAAAAAAATCTTCAAAGTCGCGCGATGTAAAGTTTAACCTATCAAGACATTATGCACGGATGGTTCTAAAACTAATAAAATAATTGCCGAGAATTTTCCTTATAATTGAAGTATAATTTGATCCTAACGTTCTAGTCAAGAACAGGTCACCCTGATTATTTTTGATTACAACTAAATGTTATATTTATACCCTTGCAGAGGGTATTATAATTTCAGTCAGATATTGTAACGCAGTGAAGGAGACGTTTCCGACCACATAAAGTATATATATTCTTGATCAGCACCAATAGCCGAGTCCATCTAGCCATGTCCGTCTGTCCGTCTGTCCGTCTGTCTGTCTGTCCGTTTCTATGCGAACTAGTCTCTCAGTTTTAAAGCTATCGCAATGAAACTTTCCCAAAGTCTTCTTTCTATTGCAGGTAGTACATATGTCTTAGCGAGCCGGATCGAACCACTATATCTTAAGGCTCCCATACGAATAATCAAACAAATATAAGAAAATTCATTGTAACTTTGCAGGAAGTAGGCGTTTTAATTTCTGACAACTTAAAAAGGTATTTCTTTTATCTGCAAGGGTATATAAGCTTCGGCAGGCCGAAGCTAGCTTCCTTTCTTATTTGATACTACTATAACTGGCGAGTTATAAGGGCTTTTGCTGGGCTTTATTATTTTATCTTCTAACATTCGACTTATTTCCTGGTTTACAAACTCATTTACTGCCTGTGAGTACGGGTATTGCCTAGAATATATACTTTATGGGGTCGGAAATGCTTCCTTCTAGCTGTTACATACTTTTGCACGAACACAATATACTCTTTCACTCTACGAATAACGGGTATAAACATCTATGTATATCGCTTCAAATGACTCTCTCTCTGCTCTCTACTTTATCGCTCTGCTTTTGCTGACGTTGTTTCCTATAAAGTATATATATTCTTGATTAGGATCACTAGCCGAGTCGATATAGCCATGTCCGTCGGTCCGTCTGTCTGTCCGTCCGTATGAACGCTGATATCTCGGAAACTATAAATTCTAGAGGATTGGTATTTGGCATGAAGATTCTTGGAGTTCTTACGCAGCGCAAGTTTGTTTTAAAAAAGTGTCACGCCGCCTCTAACGCCCACAATCGCTTATATACGATTTTAAAAATTTTAATATTTCGGAAAAGTAAAAATGCAGTTTTATTGTGTTTATCAATACCTATTGAAATGTAGAAGAAATTTTTCAAATCGGACCATTCTTTAAAAACTTATGCGTGATCAAAGTTTCTATCTCCATCTCCCTCGCACTCCCTTTACCTGAGTAACGGGTATCTGATAGTCGGGGCACCCGACTATAACGTTCTCTCTTGTTTTTTCTGGCTTGGACCCATGATCAAAATTTTACTATTTGGATACCAGAGCGGATTATCTATTGGGTGGACAAGAAAGTCATGTCGTTTTTTTAGTAATCGTTTTTAATCTAATTTATTTACGACTAATCGAGCACCAGGGTCACACTTTTTAGTATCGTTTTAAGGCTTATTGTCTTAGGTACTATCGATGAAAATTTAATAATTATTCGATAAACATGGAGGATCAAAGTGAGCATTTTCGGCATATTTTGCTTTTCTATTTCCGAAAAGGAAAAAAAGCGGTCGAAGCTCGCGAAAAATTGTGCGAAGTGTATGGTAAAGATGCCATGAGTGATCGCCAATGTCAGCGCTGGTTTGCCCAATTCAGGCTTGGAGATTTTGGAGTTAAAGACGCCCCACGTTCTGGTCGACCATCGGCCGTTTTTGACGAACAAATTCAGGCTTTGCTGGATGAAAACCGGCGTTATTCAACGCGGGAGATGTCAGAGAAGCTCAGTGTGTCGCATACAACGGTTGAAAACCATTTGAAGAAACTTGGCTATGTAAACAAGCTCGATGTTTGGGTTCCGCATAACTTAAAGGAAATTCACCTAACTAAGCGTATCAATATCTGCCATTCTATGCTGCAATGTATTAAAAACGATCCTTTTTTGAAGCGGACCATTACTGGAGACGAAATGTTGTTTACAATAATGTCCAACGAAAAAGATCATGGAGCAAGAAAGATGAGCCAGCCCAAGCCACATCAAAGGCCGATATCCATCAGAGGAAAGTTATGCTGACTGTTTGGTGGAATTGGAAGGGTGTAGTGCACTTTGAGCTGCTGGGACGGAATGAAACCACCAATTCAGATGTGTACTGTCGCCAGCTATCCAATTTGGCGGAAAAAATTAAAGAAAAGGAGCCGGCACTAGCTAATCGCAAGGGTATAGTCTTTCACCATGACAACGCTAGGCCCCACACATCTTTGGTCACTCGGCAAAAATTAACGGAGCTGAATTGGGAAGGCCTACCACATCCACCTTTAGTCCGGGCTCAGCACCTTCAGATTACTATTTGTTTCGCTCTCTTCAAAACTCTTTGAATAGTAAAAACTTTGATTCAGTTGAGGCTGTCGAAAACCACTTGTCTCGATTCTTTGCTGGAAAAGATCAAAAGTTCTTCGAGCGCGGAATTATGCAGCTGCCCGAGAGATGGTCGTTAGTACATACATAACTGATTAATTATAAGTCCTGATATAAATAAATCATCTTTGAAAATATTGAAAAAAACGACATGACTTTCTTGCCAACCCAATAATAGATGCAATTCTAAGTCAAAGTGTGTAGCCAACCCGTAAAATGCATAGGGAATTTTTGTTTTGATTTAAAAAAAATTTTAGATCGGTTTTCAAGGGAATGTAAGAAACGCAATGTCACACACATAAATCGACAAATTTACAAAGTAGTCGCTGAATAGATAAGCGAAAGCTTTAGTAGAATGAGAGAGACGGCGACAAAAGATAAGCAAAGAGCGCTGCAGGTGCCGTCGTACACCCATGCGCGCATGACTAGGCGCTGGCGCTCTGCTCCGAACATACTCCCCCCGTTGAAAGAGATAAGGTTCCAACTATCTCGGAATCGATGGGCAGAACGGCTAGTTTGGCGACGGCTCTCTTGATCAGACCCGTAGCGGTACGGACCATAGCTACTCTGATGACTCCATCCCCGCCAGGTATGACTTCCTCGATGCACCCAAGCTGCCATCTCAAGGGTTGAACGTTGTCCTCCTTCAGCAAAACCATGCTTCCAACCTTGATGTTAGGCGTTTCGACGCGCCACTTGGTCCTCTCTTATAGAAGGGTCAAATACTCGCTGCTCCATCTTTTCCAGAAATATGGCTGCTTCTGAGTCACATGCTGCCATCTGCTGAGGCGGCCTTCGCGAAGATGAGTAATGTCAGGCTCTGGAAACTTAGTGTAGCTGGAACCCTTCAGGAAATGCGCCGGTGCCAGCACCTCAAGGTTGTCAGCTTTTTCTGAAATTGGACAGAGCGGACGGGGGTAGGGTCTTGCAAAAAAACAATTTCGATTTTTTTTTTTAATTTTTTTCTTGTAGATTAACATCTTAGGATTATACAAAAAAAGTTTTCAGTCAATCGTTATGCTAAAACTAGTACCCTAACCTCTAAGACTTTAGGTACGTAAGTGCATCTTTAAGTGCGTTTTTCTCGAAACCACGTTTTGAAAGTCCGTGGTCATCGGCATTTCTAAACGGCTCAATCGGTCGTTTTCAAATTTGTCGCATATTTTTCTGCATAAAAAAAACCCGCCCCCTGGGAAGCGTTTTTTTTTTTAATTTTAGGTATTTTTTTTAAGCCCAAAATCGAATTTTTTAGGTGATAAACTCATTTTTAACTTTGGAAGGGCAAAAAAATACTTTTAAAACAAAATTTACAAATCGGGCTTCCCAGGGGGCGGGTTTTTTCTTTTCTTAAGCTAAGTGTAAAAGCAGAATGGAAATCCGATCATTTTTGGAGGAGATACAGTGGTCACCGCAAAACGCTTTTTTTAATAGTGTTACAGCAATCGCTTTGCCACCAGTTTTTATAGAAAAAATCGCAAAGGTTCTTGATTTTTTGATGCCAAAGACAAAGTTGGTAGCATTGTCGCTCCAAATGGTAAGAGGACTGCCTCTAAGGCTGATGAATCTCCTCAGCGCTGGGATGAAAGAATCTGTTGTGAGATCATGCCCCACTTTCAAATGAGCAGCCTTCGTGGAAAAGAAGACAAAGACACAATAGTCCACTTCTGTGGTATGAAAGGCTGGATTGGGCTGCACTCTGTTTGCTGGCAGGCTACCCATAACGTGCTCCCAAGTAACAGGATTCATTCGGAAACATCCAATGCATTTGTTGATAACGCTGGCGACGAATTTGCGGCCTCCAATCGGCCAGTACCTTTGCCGTAAAGCGGCAAACAGCGCCTACGATCCTGCATGCAAAGTTGATCTCCTCTACCGAAAGGCGACCTTTTAACGGCGCAGATTTGGCTCTGCAAGTTGAAATAAACCGATAAATGTATGCAAATACGCGCTGCAACTTATCGAAAGAGTTAAGGAATTTGCAGTTTGATAAACTGTCTGTGCAAACGGTCCCAATTAGAGCCACAGAACGGCGCTCTGGAAGATCCTTTACTGCGTCTAGCAGGGACGCCCAATTCGACGAACTTTGAAGAAGGAATGAAGGCCCGTTAGCCCAAAGAGGATGTTCCAACAATTCTCGCGGGTACATCCTCGCGATACGACATCTGCCGGATTCAAGTTTGTAGGAACGTGATGCCAAGTCATATTTTTCGTCATCTCCTGAATTTTCGCGATTCTGTTTGATACGAAAACGTTAAACTCCCTGGGAGGTTGCCGAATCCACGCCAACACAATAGACGAGTCCGACCAGCAACGAAAGGTGCAATCGAAATCTATGGCTTACTTGACGTTTACGATAAGCTCAGCCAATAAAAGCGCTGCGGAAAGTTCTAATCTTGGAATTGTTAAAGCCTTCAATGGAGCTACCCTTGACTTGGCACACGCTCCATAAGCTGACATGCTAGCATCGCAGAATCCATGCAACTCAACGGCGGCCCTTGGTTGCAGTACGAATCGTGGAAATTATAAGTTCTGTACGACCGATAACTGTGAGGTCAACTCCCCCCATGACGAAAGAATGGGCTCTGGCAGTGCGTCATCCCAATCCACGTTCGTACTCCATAGAGATTGCAGAAAAATCTTACATTTTGTGATAATTGGAGTTATTAAACCGAGTGGATCATAGAATTTTGCAATCGTTGAAAATGCAACCCGCTTAGTGGGTCGTGAAATTTGATTAGCTGCTCCTTGTCGCATTCAGACTGCTGACTCATTCGAGCACCATTTGCGGATTGGAAAGTGGCCTCGCGACAGTAGTTCTTTCACCTGACGACGAATTTCTCTCAGCTCCTCAACTGAGTCCCCACCAGATATTAAATCATCCACATAGAAATCTCTATGAACAATCTTTGATCCAATAGGAAATGATTCCTCCTCATCGTAAGAGAGTTGATGCATGGCCCTTATAGCCAAGAAGGCAGCTGGCTTGGTTCCATAGGTCACCGTGTTCAATTTAAAAACACTGAACTCTTCTGCACGATGCGATGCAAAAAGTCATCCGGGTACGAAAGACGCACGCAACGGTACATCTTGCAGATATCTCCAAAAAGAGCAACTTTTAAAAATCGAAAGCGAAGCAGAATATTGAAGATTTTTTGTTGAATTTTGGTCCTGCCAGAAGTAAGTCGTTCAAAAAGCTACCAGAGGTTGATTTAGCAGATCCATCAAAAACGACACGAAGCTTCGTAGTCGTGCTCTCCTGCTTATGTACGCAATGGTGGGGCAACAAGAATTGTGTTTCTGACGGTTCCTTTGTTACAAGAGTCATGTGACCTAAATCGATATACTCCTTCAAAAACGCTGAGTACTAAGCTTTCAGGGCTGGGTTTCTATCTAGTTTAGCTTTCAAACTCTTGAAGCGACGACGAGCCAGGCAATAATAATCACCTAGAGATTCAAATCCGGAAGTGGACAGGTGACGAACAGAGTGTTGGCCGTTTCCAAGTCTAGTGAAATTTTCAGTGAAAAGCTGTTCACATCGCAAGTCTTCCGGCAATAAAGATATCTTAGACGAAGTGAAGTCCTCAATTTCCCAAAATCGCTTTACTATGGCGGCAAGTGTGTCATCGGAATGATCAGCTGGGTCCCTGATGCTGGCTTGTAAACTGATTTATGAGTTGGCATACTCGATGATAACCCTCCAGAGACTATCCAACCAAGTTCGGTGTTCTGAAGAGTTGGCAAAGCCCTATCCAAATGAATTTGTCCCATAGAAATTATTTCGAAAAGCAACCCAGCGCCAAGTAAAAGGTCAATTCGTTGTGATTGATTGAAATAAGGGTCCGCGAGCGAAATGTTTTGCGGTATCCTCCATGATGTTGCATTTATATTGAAATGGGGCTGATAACACTAGTTTACAACTTTAAATTTTTTTTCGCGGTAAGCCTTGAGACCAATTTTTTTGATTAGTTTTGAGTTGCTAATCACGCTGAACAAATTAAAAAAAAAATCCAAAAAGAACCGTTCTGAAGATATTCGCAAAAATCCAGATTTTCGGCACTTCTTTTCTAAAACCTAATAGATCTCAAAAACCATTAGACCAATAAACTTGTAACTTACACTATTTAAAAGGCAATAGATGCACCTTTCCGAAAAGCTATTACTCGTTTTGATCGGGTCGCAATTAATGGAGGTACAACCTGTGAAAGTTCAAAAAAAGTTTAATTTCTGGCGTTTTTTTTGTTATAGCTAGTTTTCATTGAACTAAAAAAAATACAAATAAAAATGTATGAATTATTTTGAGCTTTCAGATCTAACTGCCCTTTTGTTGTTAACAAGTTAAGGCCATATATTTGCAAATTGAGTGCATATTCTAGGAGATATGCATTTTTAAGTGAAACAACCCATTTTCAAAAAATGCTTTTTAAGGCAAGTGGCCTGCATTTGTTAGTTTGCTTTTTGACATATGAACAAAATAGGAGTATTTTTTGTACATTAAGTAGTCTACCTATATATATTTCAAATACATTTAAGGTATTTAAACTAAAATCGTAAAACAAAATCTGTGGAGCCTCTTCGAAGAAAATATGGTTTTTGGTGAGCAACAACGGCCACCGAGATTTGCATCGCTAGCCTGGAAGGCTTGCCCCACACCGACACACACATACCAGCGCAGAAACAAGAAATTCACCACGAAAAGCGGTCACATGACCAAGCTTCGCATAAGAGCGAGCGAGAGAACGCATGATCGCGTTGGAAATCAACCCCCGAAAACTGACACGCGCCCATGAGGGAGAGCGAGAGGGGGATATGCCGAAACATCGAGAAGCCAAGAAAACAGAACGGCGAGAAGTTTCGCAAAAACGAAACTCGAGGAGTACTTTGGAAGAGGTCGAGTGACACGGACGGAGAATTTGTGGTGCGTAAAGAGTGGGCGATTTGCCACTTTCGGGGAGTGAACTAGCAGACAAGGAGAAGTACAGCGCTCAACGAGCCCACGGCGACGAAAAACCAGGATACCCGCCCCACCTGAAGTCAGGGATAACCCAGTTGTCGAGTGACGACTGACGCGGAGAAAGGAGCAGCAGAGGATTTGGGAAATAGTTGTGCCGGCCCAGGACCAGCGGCGGAGCACCAACTTTTCCGCGCGGTTGCGTGGGTGTGTGTGCGAGAGCGAGACGGGTGAGTGGCAAGTCAGTGAGACCGCAACGAGTGGCCAGCGAAGCAAGTCCAGCCAAAAAGGGCTGTGTGTGTACTAAGAAATCTCGGCAGGCCTCGATGCGATATCGCTTGGTAGAATCCGGCTAGATCAGCCATAACCCTTGCTTACGACTACCACATGTAACCCTAATGGGACTGAAAAACCTAACCTCATAACGACAAAAATGCGAAATATAAAACACCACATCCCAAATATTGTATACATTTAAATAAATCCAGTATACCACGAAATCTTATATATATCTTTGTCAAAGCAAATATTTAAAGAATAAAATGTTCAAGATTCTAATAAACAGCAAAGATCAAATTGAAGCCTAGAAAACCCACTATATTTTCTTGCCCACACTTGAACCGGCTCAAAATGCCCTCCAACGTTAACACCCCCTCCCCGAGTTATTTAACAAGATGTTTTGTCAGAGGTCAGGCTCAGCCGGCCGCATAACTTGGTCCGACAGCGAGTGCTGGCGGATTTCCATGTCAGGCAGCCACATGGCCTAGAATTGCCAGGCGTTCCCTAAATGATTCCCTCTCGGTCTCCTCGTGGCGAGTGCCGCGAGCCAGACCTAGTACGCGCTACCGCCGACCCCCTTTCGCTCTTTGTTGATACCCAAATCAAATAACATGTTAGCAAATAAATAAACATGTTTTTTGCTGTTGAATTTTGTTAAACTTTTCGAGCTTCGTTTGACCCTCGTTAAAATTTTTCCACCGCACCAAAAAAAAAATCTGTTTTTTTTCAGGTTCTTCGTTTGATTATTTTTCGCAAACATGGGTGCACATTGGATTTTGTATCTCAGAAAGCGAGAATTGGAGGCAATCCTGAAGGAGTTCGCCCTGGACGGAACAGGAAACGTAGAGGAGATGAGGAGCCGGTTGGCAGCCTTTAATAACCGTGACGATCACGTCTTGGAGAAAGCCGAGCGTCTTCAGGAATGCGAATCGGAAACATTGACCGCGCTCAGCGAGCGGAAGCAAAGGACGCCGAGTCCAAACCCTGCGGGTCCAACCAAACTATTGGGTGGGCAAGAAAGTTATGTCGTTTTTGTAAGGCTCAGATGACACATTCAATTTTTAACGTCAATTTATTGTAGCAATTTTTCTTTAATGGGACTTCAAACGAGCGCGAGAAAGAATCAAATATGCTCTACTACTAACACCAATAATAAAGGCGCGATATCATATTAATCCTGACTCGCTTGCACTTACTCACACAAATGAAAAATTGTCACAATAAATTGACGCTAAAAATTGAATGTGTCATCTGAGCCTTAGTAATCGTTTTTAATCTAATTTATTTACGACTAATCGAGCACCAGGGTCACACTTTTTAGTATCGTTTTAAAGCTTATTGTCTTAGGTACTATCGATGAAAATTTGGTAATTATTCGATAGCATTTGTGGAAGCTATAGCAAATTAAACATGGAGGATCAAAGTGAGCATTTTCGGCATATTTTGCTTTTTTATTTCCGAAAAGGAAAAAAAGCGGTCGAAGCTCGGGGAAAATTGTGCGAAGTGTATGGTAAAGATGCCATGAGTGATCGCCAATGTCAGCGCTGGTTTGCCAAATTCAGGCTTGGAGATTTTGGAGTTAAAGACGCCCTACGTTCTGGTCGACCATCGGCCGTTTTTGACGAACAAATTCAGGCTTTGCTGGATGAAAACCGGCGTTATTCAACGCGGGAGATGTCAGAGAAGCTCAGTGTGTCGCATACAACGGTTGAAAACCATTTGAAGAAACGTGGCTACGTAAACAAGCTCTATGTTTGGGTTCCGCATAACGTAAAGGAAATTCCACCTAACCTTCTCTGCTGCAACGGATTAAAAACGATCCTTTTTTGAAGCGGATCATTACTGGCGACGAAAAGTGGGCTGTTTTCAATAATGTCCAACGAAAAAGATCATGGAGCAAGAAAGATGAGCCAGCCCAAGCCACATCAAAGGCCGATAGCCATCAAAAGAAAGTTATGCTGTCTGTTTGGTGGAATTGGAAGGGTGTAATGCACTTTGAGCTGCTGGGACGGAATGAAACCATCAATTCAGATGTGTACTGTCGCCAGCTATCCAATTTGGCGGAAAAAATTAAAGAAAAGGAGCCGGCACTAGCTAATCGCAAGGGTATAGTCTTTCACGTCACATGACAATGCTAGGCCCCACACATCTTTGGTCACTCGGCAAAAATTAACGGAGCTGAATTGGGAAGTGCTACCACATCCACCTTATAGTCCGGACTTAGCACCTTCAGATTACCATTTGTTTCGCTCTCTTCAAAACTCTTTGAATGGTAAAAACTATGATTCAGATGAGGCTGTCGAAAACCACTTGTCTCGATTCTTTGCTTGAAAAGACCAAAAGTCTTCGAGCGCGGAATTATGCAGCTGCCCGAGAGATGGTCATTAGTGGTCGAACAAAACGGCCAATACATAATTGATTAATTATAAGTCCCGATATAAATAAATCGTCTTTGAAAATATTGAAAAAAACGACATGACTTTCTTGCCAACCCAATACATGTCCCACTGGGATGCGCCAACACCGCTGAGGCAGGGGTCGACATGGAAGTCAACCCTGCCAGGCGGAATATTTCTCCCAGAAAGCCGGAAATGACAGCGGTAACTCTAGCGGAAAAGTTAAGAAACTGGGGAATCACCCTCGACGGGACAACGGACACGATCTTGTTTATCCAACACCTCGAGGAACGAGACCCGGCTTACGAAGTCAACGTTGAGAAGATGCCGCAGGCCATCCGTGGCCTTTTGACAGACACGGCCGAACACTGGTTCCGGACAAGCCACCTACTGGGAGAATCCTGGGCAAACTTCAAGAAGGCATTTCTTGACCGAGGTATTTTCAGAGGCTCGAGGATGAGATCCGCACCCGGCACCAGCGACAAGGAGAAACGTTTAAGCAATACCTTGTAAACATCCGATTGATGATACACAGAGCGGGATATAATTCAGAACAGGAGTTAGAAAGGATTTATGAAAACATACAGCCGGACTATCAGCTGTTTACCAGGAGACATGAATTCACAACGCTGGAACAGCTGACCGCCTTGACGGTAAATTATGAAGTTACCCGCGATCGAGACACAGAAAGTCATGCAAGGATGCTGGCTGAACTGCAGTCACCGCCAAAGAGAATCGACCGATCCCGACCAACGGGTCGCCAAGATACAGCATTCATACCGGCCGCCGCGGTACCGGAAATAGTTCCTCGGGTGGGGAACGTGTCAATAGTGCCAAACTTCAGACTAGCCTGCAAGAATTGTGCACAGGCTGGGCATTTTTCACACGAGTGTCGCAATCCCAGAGTTCTCTTTTGCTGGGAATGTGGTCGCCGAGGAAAATGAACCAACGAGTGTTGCCGTCGTAGTCATCCGGGAAACGAGAGGAGTCTTCGTCCCCACGGGGAGCGGCCGGAGACTGCCAGGAGGAATCCCCAGAATTGAAAGATATTTTACAGGTCCAGGCGAGCAGAATCATCGCACAAGTACAAAATGAGGGTCGACTATTTAATGCAACCATAGACACCGGAGCCATAGAAACCCTGAGCGAAAGAGTCGTTCAACTCGTGCGGACGGTACGCATCCAAGTCAGCATGGCCGAAGGCTCACGCAAGGAAATAACCCAATCACTGGTGGCAAAAGTCCAGTTGGACCAACGTTGGATCACATTTCCACTCTTAGTCTTACCCTCAATCATGGAAGATGTGCTGTTGGGCATGGACTTTCTCTGCGGCGTGTCCGCCATCCTCCAATGAGGTCGCTTTTCGCAACAACTTAACCCTCTTCTCGTAGCCAGCACCAAGAGTGACTCCGTTCTGTCCCCTCTTCTGATTAATGAGTCGTCTTCAGAACAAATCGACAACTTCGAAGCCACCGTCCCAGAACTACACAGCAACGAACTAGAGCGCAGGATGCAAGCTGCCCCAACAAGCAGTATTTTAGGGCCCAGAGAGGACACAGCCGTGCGAAATAATCCATTTCGACGGAATCAGAGTTCTGTAGCGACAGAGCCAGCCGAGGAATCGCGATTGCCTTCCCGGACCAGACAAGAGTATGCATCTGACACTGGAGGAGCATTAGCAGTTATCAAGAAGACCCCAGGGCCGGAAGATTTAGAACCCTGGGTACACAAATTTCTACAGGAGGAATTGACCAAATTCGACGGACTGACCGGAGTGTCACACATTGCCGAACACTGGATCCCAATGCGGGATGATAATCCCATTAATCAGAGGTATTTTCCCAAGAATCCCGCAATGCAGAGGATTATTGAGCAGATTGATGAGCAGATCGACGATTTGTTACGCAACGATTGCATAGAACCTTCTCGGATAGTGCCCCTATTGTACTTGTGGGCAAGAAATCGGGAGAGATGAGGCTCTGTGTTGATTTTCGGCAACTGAGGGCCCATTCAATCCCAGATGCGTACCCGCTGCCCAGGATACTCTCATTCTGGAGGGGTTGCGTCACGCCAAGTATATCTCAACTCTTGATCTGAAGAGCGGATATTGGCAGATCCCCATGGCCAAGACGAGTCGCGAGTGCACTGCATTTACAGTTCCAGGAAGGGGACTGTATCACTGGAAAGTCATGCCATTTGGCCTCCATTCACCACCAGCCACATTCCAGCGGGCGCTCGATAGCGTAATTGGACCACACATGGAGCCCAACGCGTTTGCGTACCTAGATGATATAATCATCATAGGGCGCACTCTAGAAGAGCATGTGCAGCATCTTCAAGAGGTATTCCGACGGTTACGGAAAGCGAACCTTCGCCTCAATGCAAGGAAATGGAGTTTCTTTATGGAGATCCAGTATACGGCAGTATACTCCGCAGCAGAACCCGACAGAGCGGGCAAATCGCACCATTAATACTATGGTCGCCCAGTATATCGAGGATAAACAGACGACGTGGGACGAACTGCTCCCCGAGCTGAACCTGGCTATAAACAGCAGCGTTTCTGACTCCACCGGATTCAGCCCGGCGTTTATTATACAAGGCAGAGAGCCAAGACTCCCAGGGGCCTTGTACGACGAAGTCACGCCGGGACCAAGCCATGTTCCGAGATCACCCGCAGCGAAAGCGGAGTTGCTGCGCGACGTGTTTAAGGTGGTCCAAACAAACACCCAGCGAGCTTCGATGGAGCAGCGAAAGCATCGTAGTGCCTCAGACGGCGCTCGTGGAGACCAACTTTGGGATCGCTGGTCTTCGCAAAGCAGCATCACAAAGTTAGCACCCAAGGCCGTACAAGGTGGTCAAATTCATTTCGTCCACGATCGTTCGTTTGCAGCACACACGAACTAAACAACGCAGGACAGCATCGCTCGGAGACCTGAAGGAAGCAGTCGACGATCCGGAGACCCAGAGTCCGGTACCAGTAGAACAGAACAGCACAGACGTAGCCAAGACGACAGAGCAGGTTTAAACTCCAACGCAGATAGCCCGCACCGAGGCCTCATCGTAGAGAAAATATAAATTAAGCCAGCGATCGAGTGACGCCCAAAAACCCTGGCCGAGGAAGAGCCAACCCACATGGACCACTGGGACAGCAGCCAAGTTTGAGTCAGTGGGGGCCACTTGCTGGACGGTGCAAGGGAAACTCAATGCTCTCAGTGCCCACCGTAGCTTAACCGCTCGAACTACAAACTAACCAAAACTAAAATGGTAACCCCCCTTTTACAAACTAAAACAAGAGAGAACGCTATAGTCGGGTTGGTGTCCCGACTATCTAATACCCGTCACTCAGCTAAAGGGAGTGCGAGGGAGATTGATATATAAAATTTTTTTGATTGCGAAAAACTTTTTAATGAATGGTCCGATTTAAAAAATCTTCTACGTTTCGATAGGTATAAATATACACAACAAAATTGCAGTTATACTTCTCGGAAATCTTTAAAGGTGTGGGCGCCAGACACATTTTAAAATCGGTAGTGGGCGATTGTGAGCGTAAGAGCAATAGACTTGCACTGCGTAGGAAGCCCAAGAATATGTGTGGGAAATCTCAACCTTCTAGCTTTTGTAGTTTCCGAGATCTCAGCGTTCATACGGACAGACAGACAGACAGACGGAAAGACGGACAGACAGAGGGACAGACGAACAGACGGACATGGCTAGATCGACTCGGCTGGTGATCATGATCAAGAATATATATACTTTATAGGGTCGAAAACGCTTCCTTCTACCTGTTACATAATTTTGCACGAATACAATATACCCTTTTACTCTACGAGTAACGGGTATAACTAATAAAAGTTTATTTTCTTAACAGACATGGCATTGGGCGACTTCCCCGATTGGAGGCACCTGGTGAGGTGCGTGGAGGAGGCCATTGGGCCGTGCCCTGGCCAGTACATGGAGCCAGGTGACCACGCCGCCACACTGGAGGAAGCCACCCGACGTGGCCAAGGCGCAGCCAGCCCGGACCACGCCATGGAGCCGGACGAGGCCCCAGTTGTAGACGACTTCGCGGGTCATGTATGGCGCCTGCAAGTCGACGAACCCAGCGCAGTCCTGGAGAAACTGTACCCTAACGGGGTTGTACTCGAGTACGAGGACGAGAAGGGCAGCGTATCGGTGACTACAGCGCCGACACCCCCTTAGAGACGATCGAGTTCCCCGATGAGGAGGCCCTGAGTGAGACACTGGACCCGCCACCGGATGGTGAAATGCCGGCCCTCGTTACGATCGATACCACCGAAGAGGATGTGGTGACGGAGACAGCAGCAGCCGCCCCTGTAGCAACAAAACCAACGCTCCAGCCGAGGAGGACAACGACGCGAAAGGGAGTACCCAATATCCACCGCCCGACGAAGATTGGGAGTTGCCGCCGCGACACTGGCGTGTTCGCGTGAACGGGGGACGAATCCCTCGCTCCCTTGTCGAGCACGTTCGCCCACAGGAGGGAACCCGACGTCGAGTGGATCGGAAGTTCCTGTTTCATGCCGGAGGGGAGGAATTCCGAGTCCACATTAATAAGGGGGACGAGATCGTCATCTCGTCGCGTCCCCCGAAGAAGGAGGGGAATGTGAGGAGTCAATTAGCTCCACACAAATAGCCACCCCTCTACCTAAATTTATATATAACCCCACACCTAGAATCTAAGTAATTAAATAAGGCTAGCGATAACGTAAAATAGTATTATAAGTTAGGTTTAAGGCTGCCAGGCCACACACGATAGTTAATAAAACTATCATCACCACCGATGCATCGCTAGCCTGGAAGGCTTGCCCCACACCGACGCACACATACCAGCGCAGAAACGAGAAATTCACCACGAAAAAGCGGTCACATGACCCAGCTTCGCATAAGAGCGAGCGAGAGAACGCATGATCGCGTTGGAATTTGTGGTGCGGAAAGAGTGGGCGATTTTTGCCACTCCGGGACAGTGAATCTAGCGAAACCAGGAGAAGCCAAGCGCTCAACGAGCCCCCACGTGGACGGCAAGGAAAACCCAGGACACCCGCCCCACCTGAAGGCGAGGAGAACCCAGCCGTCGAGTGACGACTGACGAGGAGATGGAGCAGCAGAGGATTTGAAAAATAGCGGTGCCGGCCCAGGACCAGCGGCGGAGTACCAACTTTTTCGTGTGTGGGTGTGCGTGTGTGGGTGTGCGGGAGCGAGACGGGTGAGTGCCAAGCCAGTGATATCGCAACGAGTGGCCAAAGAAACCAGTCCGGCCAAAAGGTCTGTGTGTGTATTTAGAAATCTCGGCAGGCCTCGATGCGGTATCGCTTAGTAGAATCCAGCTAGATCAGCCATAACCCTTGCTTAAATAAAACCTTACACATGTAACCCTAATGGGACTGAAAAACCTAACCTCAAAACGACAAAAATGCGAAATATAAAACACTGTAGCCAAACATGAAGAACCCACATCCCAAATAATGTATACATTTAAATAAATCCAGTATACCACGAAAACTTATATATATCTTTGTCAAAGCAAATATACAAATGTTCAAGATCCTAATAAACAGCAAAGATCAACTTGAAGCCAAGAAAACCCACTATATTTTCTTGCCCACACTTGAACCGGCTTAAAATGCCCTCCAACGTTAACACCCCCCTCCCCGATTTATTTAAGAAGATGTTTTGTCAGAGGTCAGGCTCAGCCGGCCGCATAACTTGGTCCGACAGCGAGTGCTGTCTGATTTCCATGTAAGGCAGCCACATGGCCTAGAATTGCCAGGCGTCCCCTAATCGATTCCCTCTCGGTCTCCTCGTGGCGAGTGCCGCGAGACAGACCCAGTACGCGCTACCGCCGACCCCCCTTCGCTCTTTGTTGATACCCAAATCAAATCGAAACTGTGTTTTACTCAGTAACCCGGTGGCTGACACACTACATCTCACGTCAGCCCACCGCTCATCGAAGACCCTAGTCCCAATCTTTATAAATTTGTCTGTAAAGAGATCCTGGCGTGACCGAGCTTCACCCCAGCCTAAGAAACGACTTCACACAGTGATTGCGCAAGAATGTCGAAAGTCATATCAGAGATTATAGAAGATTCTCCTATCCTAGAAATCGAGGTTTGCGATTTTCTATGATTCAAATTTAGTTGGCTTGTAGTATGCACACATATTAAATATATATACCGAGCACCCACTGTACCAAGAGTACAGTGTTTATACAATTCAAGGTCTCGGTCATCAACATAAATGCCCGAAATACGAACCGCTCGCTGTGCCTTGGCACGCTGAAAGTGCAAGTGTCAGCATAATTGCAACACGAGCGGACCTCATGCACGTGCATATATCTCCGCGCTCCAGACTAAGTGAGCATAGCTATATACTTTAGAATATAAGAATATATAGGCCGTCTCTCCGCAGACGCTGTTGGCAGCGCCGCTACGAGACTTAGTCCTCTTTACCTCCTAAGTAAATTGGGCTGAAAAAGAACCTCTTATGAGCTTGGAGCGGCAACAAAATAAATTTGTGAAAAACTCCAAAAAATAAATAAATAAATAAGTGAATTGGAACATTACATGGATCTCCTATCTTATTTTTGATGGCGGGGGAAACTATACACCTTTTACATGGCGACCGTGACTAAAGTTGTAGTTAAAAAAAAAACATATAATTTAATGTGAAAAATGTGCGTGTGATTGCGAGGGACGTAAATAAATGCACAAAAGCGAAATAAAAGAAACCCAGCAACCAAAAACTATAACAAGCAACAACCAAATGTCCGAGCAAATCCGAGCAGAGACTAGGAGTGTATCCCAACGATAGATGAAATAGCCTGTGCAGGCAGCACCGGTCCCGTTCGGCACGCCAAGCCGGACCAAGGAGAAGCGAGCCGACAGCGCTTCATAGAGCGCATATTTTTTTTGACCATGCACTGCGTTGCATAATTTTTTTCATTGCACTGCGATGCATATTTTTTTTATATTAAATAAAAACTATTGTAAAATTGAGCGACATTAAAGTTACCCAATTAGCGTGTGGCCGGAAAACCATACAAAAAACTAGGCAGGTTTTTCCATTGTTAAACAAAGACATACGGCCCAATAAGGCATATTTATACCCTTGCAGAGGGTATTATAATTTCAGTCAGATATTGTAACGCAGTGAAGGAGACGTTTCCGACCACATAAAGTATATATATTCTTGATCAGCACCAATAGCCGAGTCCATCTAGCCATGTCCGTCTGTCCGTCTGTCCGTTTCTATGCGAACTAGTCTCTCACTTTTAAAGCTATCGCAATGAAACTTTCCCAAAAGTCTTCTTTCTATTGCAGGTAGTACATATGTCGGAGCGAGCCGGATCGGACCACTATATCTTAAGGCTCCCATACAAATAATCAAACAAATATAAGAAAATTCATTGTAACTTTGCAGGAAGTAGGCGTTTTGATTTCTGACAACTTAAAAAGGTATTTTTTTTATCTGCAAGGGTATATAAGCTTAGGCTGGCCGAAGCTAGCTTCCTTTCTTGTTT
>JBAMCF010000974.1:0-17048 GCA_037075285.1 Drosophila lutescens | reverse complement strand
GATTATAATATTTTTATAATATTTTTTACAAATAATAATAAAAATGAATGTGGGTAATTTCTGGAGAGATCCCTTAATTTTGTATGGAGATGTAATAATGGTAATTACTCTTATTATTATTCCTGGTCTTAAATTCATATCTTAATTATTTTTGATATTTTCAGAAGACAGACTTACAAGACATGGATACCTAAGACCGGCATTCGGCCAAGCAAAATCCGGGAATGCTTCAGGCATTAACAATTGTAAATATTATTAATAAATACATATACAAATATTACATGAAAAAAAGTTATTATACCCTTGCAGAGGGTATTACAATTTCAGTCAGATATTGTAACGCAGTGAAGGAGACGTTTCCGACCACATAAAGTAGATATATTCTTGATCAGCACCAATAGCCGAGTCCATCTAGCCATGTCCGTCTGTCCGTCTGTCCGTTTCTATCTGGCCATGTCCGTCTGTCCGTCTGTCTGTTTCTACGCAAACTAGTCTCTCAGTTTTTAAGCTATCGGGATGAAACTTTCCCAAAAGTCTTCTTACTATTGCAGGTAGTATATAAGTCGAAACCGACCGGATCGGAGAACTATATCCTAATGCTCCCATAGGAAGGATCGGAAAAAAACGTTAAAAAAATTCTAGCTTCTGTTTTTTTTGTAGTATTACCTTCTAATCTTGGGGATATTATTTTTTATATATTTCTGAATTTCGAATTAAATATTTAAAAAATCGGATCACTATATCATATAGCTGCCATAGGAACGGAAATTAATAGGAAAAAAAATTATATCTTTGTTGATTTTTATGACATTCTCTTATACTCTGGGATATGACTATTTTTAAATACTTCCGAATTTCGATTTTAATTTGAAAAAGATCGAACTACTATATCATTTAGCTGCCATAGAAACGATCGAAAAATTAATGTGAAATAATAGGAAATTTAACATTTTTGCGATTTGTAAATTAATAGAATGATCTGCAAGGGTATATAAGCTTCGGCTTGCCGAAGCTAGCTTCCTTTCTTGTTTTTAGACTAAAATTAACTATTTTTACTTTTTTATTTCATTTTTGCACGAAATTTGAAATTGATGTGACCGTCATATATTTGATAATACCAACATTCCGAAGAAAGATAATAATTGGTCATAATTTCGTTGTAACTTAAGTTCATACTTTGCCGGCGAATAAATATTTCGTTTAAAAACCATTTTTCAGGAACCGTAATCATTAAAGGTTGCGTATGTTATAGGTATAGTAGGTATTTTTTGCCCATTCGATTTCATATTAATTGTTATCAATACTATCAACACGAATTTTTATTTTTTAACAACACTTAAAAATGGTCTAAGACCACGATCGGACGATCAAATTATTTTATTTCATAGAAAATATTTAAAAATGTAAAAAACAATAATAAATTTGATCAAATATTTTGATCGTCTTTATTCTATAATTTTTTTGAGTCCCGTTATCATTCTTATTATTATTTGTATTATTTATTCAATATTTATGAATATTTTAGAAAATACTGGTTGTAGCATTGAAATCAAATTGGCACAGAAGCCGTGTGGCACGGAAAGTTTTTTTATTAAGTAAAATAAATTAGAATCATCAATAAATATCATGATTATGAACATTATGATTATAGTTATTTAGTTTAATTCAATTAAATTATTAATATTTTTTCACGAATTTTACAAATACTACAAATTAAAGATACATGTGAGAACAAGACTTTTGGTTTTGTTGTAAATCATAGGATTTTGGAATACTACAAGTTTGTGATTTTTTTGTTTTAAAAATATTATAATCGGGGTGCCACAGAAATCACACAACGCGTAAGTGGCCTGATATAGATGCTATTCAGAAACACACCCCATTTGACGGTCAGAAATTATCTATCCCCACACCACCGCCTGCAAAAACGAACAGGATTTCAAGTACACTAAAAACCAACTTCTCACTTTCCCGCTGGGGTGTTGTGTTTACTTACACAAGCAAGTTTTTAGAATTTTACGCTCTCGACTTTGTGCGAGCGGAGAAAGCGGAATTTTCGTCGGCAGCAAAAAATAAGCTGCATATTGCAAAACCAATGTATGAACGTTATCCATCTTAGAGTTATATTGGTCTTTGATTGAAACTAATTATAAAACCTTTCTTTCAACTATTAGAAATACTCTTGACAGCATCGTCTGTTCCAGGGTACGCGGTTCCTACAGGCTTCCTTGGTATACGAAAGGACTGCAAAAATACAATAACCCTAGGAAAGATATAGGTAGCCCAAACGTGAGTTTCAGTTTCCTAATAAATTGTTATATAATCAATACATTTGTGAAGTTTAGCATAGTTTAACGGCCAACCCTAAGGCGTTTTGGCGCTTTGTTAAGAAATCACATTCGTCTACACCTTCAACTATGTCGTACAGTGATGTTGCTGCTCGCCAATTTGTTTGCTGCCTGTTTTTCCTCAAATATTGAAACTCCCAATGATTGGTATAACCGGGAAACTTTAAATTCAATTCCAGAAATTTGCAACATTGGAAGCCTGGACATAACGTATAATGGCATTTCTGGTCCAATCAGTTATTTTGATGATTCCCAAAGGCTAGACTTTGATGGAATTTCTTCATTGTTCCTTAAGAATTGCATTGCCAGTCTTTACCTACCCCTGCAGATCCTGTTTTTTCTCTGTTTGTTCCGGTCCATAAAGGAGAAAGTAAATTTAATATTTCTAATTATAGGCCGATTGCTAAAATCAGCAACATTGCTAAATTGTTCGAAA
The DNA here is from genome assembly GCA_037075285.1 of Drosophila lutescens. NCBI lineage: Eukaryota > Metazoa > Arthropoda > Insecta > Diptera > Drosophilidae > Drosophila > Drosophila lutescens. Next base: position 14,264 of record JBAMCF010000974.1, on the reverse strand, counting down.
CGTTCGATAACGTTCTTTCTTAATAGAACCTAACCAACATGGCTTCAAGCCTGGTCGATCTACGACGACCAAGATGGCTATTTTTACAAGTCACTGTGTACATGCATTTGAGCATTACTCACAGATGGACACGATTTACACTGATTTTGCCAAAGCTTGCTCTTGTTCCTTGAAGGATCGCCGTGCAATTGCAGACCTACTTTTTCTTAATGATCTGCTGGTAGGTAATATTGATTCTCCTTGCCTGTTGGGATGCATTAATTTTAATGTTCCTTCCAGGAATCTCCGTATTTCATTCCTGGAGCGTGCTGTCAGGAAAAACAAGAGAGAACGCTATAGTCGGGTTGGTGTCCCGACTATCTAATACCCGTCACTCAGCTAAAGGGAGTGCGAACGCTGTACTCGGGTTGGTGTCCCGACTATCTATTTTGGCTAAAGGGAGTGCGAGGGAGATAGATATATAAACAATTTTGATTGCGTATAACTTTTTAATGAATGGTCCGATTTGAAAAATGTCTTCTACATTTCGATAGGTATTAATAAACACTATAAAATTGCGTTTATATATTTTTAAAATCTTAAAAGATGTGGCCTCCAGACACATTTGAAAATCGTTTATGGCGATTGTGGGCGTTAGGGGGGCGTGGCACCTCGATGAAACAAACTTGCGCTGCGTAGGAAGCCCAAGAATATGTGTGTGAAATCTCAACCTTCTAGCTTTTATAGTTTCCGAGATCTCAGCGTTCATACAGACAGACAGACGGACAGACAGACGGACAGACAGACGGACAGACAGACGGACAGACGGACATGGCTAGATCGACTCGGCTAGTCGGAAACGCTTCCTTCTAGCTGTTACATACTTTTGCACGAATACAATATACCCTTTTACTCTACGAGTAACGGGTATAATTATGCTCGCAATGAGCCATTACTAAGGGCTCTTAGAATGTTTAATTCCCTGCCTTCAAGCATTATATTCAACTGGGATCGGACCATTCATTAAATAGTTATGCGCAATCAAAAAAATTGTATATATCCATCTCCCTCGCTCTCCCTTATCTGAGTGACGTGTATTAGATAGTTGGGACACCAAGCCGACTATAGCGTACTCTCTTGTTTAAATTGGGGGCCTTCTTTCATTTTTGTTTTGGGGACTTATCTCTTGGGGACTTATTTACAACACCCATACTTCCAACAGTGAATATTACATTATCACACTGGTTGAAACTTGGCTAAATTCTAACTTTAGTTTTTTATCTTTCGTAAAGATAAAGATTTCGGCAGAATGCAGTGCGAGAGGAGTTGGTGTCATAGTGACTGTTAGCCGTAAGTTCAGTTGCATGGCCACTCGACTCGCTTCTGGACCAGTTGGCGGTGACGGTGTCTGGCTCATCCGGTAAAATATCGATTGTTGTTTTCTATATTCCACCTGGCAGTGATTCTGGGCTTTACCAGGCTCACCTAGACAACGTATCTAACATCCATGCCAGCTTGGAGGACTCTGATGGCATATGTGTGGCAGGAGACTTCAACCTCAGTACTGTTTTCTGAACATGTGACGCACAAGCAGCTGCTATGGTGCTCGTAAATGCGCAACATTCACATGAAATAATTGTCATTGATGACTGTTTTAATATGGGCCTTACCCAAATTAAAAATATTTTCAATGATTTGCATAAGCTTCTTGATTTAATCTTTAATTATTCCATCGTTCAATCTAACGTAACTCTTGCTGAATTTACCATTTCAAATTGTGTTGTGCATAACACACCCTTGTGCTTAAACATTGAATTTTATACCTTTCTGCCTTTTACTGATTCTAATCCTAGATACATATTTGATCCCTCTAGCTTGAGTTTCCTAAGGGATTGACTGCTATTCTTGAATTGGTGTGCCTTGCTATCGAACTCTTGCATTGAAACCAAAGACATTAGAATGTGAAGATGGATAACGCCATACGATTTTGTTCACACAATTTTTTGGTGCTGGCTGTAGAGCTGGCTCCAGGCTGTCTTGCTCAAAAGCCAGAGACAGAGCGCTCTAGAGCCAGCCGCTCTCATACACGCATACAGCGACAGAAGACGAATGTATGTCTGCATATGTATTCTCGCGCATTCCCAGCGGGAAAGTGAGAAGTTGGTTTTTGTGTTCTTGAAATCCTGTTCCTTTTTGCAGGCGGCGGTGTGGGGATAGATCATTTCTGAGCGTTAAATGGGGGTGTGTTTCTGAGTAGCATCAATATCAGGCCACTTATGCGCTGTGTGATTTCTGTGGCACTACGAGTATAATATTTTTGTACAAAAAATCACCAACTTATAATATTTTAAAATCCTATGATTTACACCAAAAAAAAAATCTTGTTCTCACATTTATCTTTAATTTTTAGTAATTTTAAAATTCGTAGAAAAAATGTTAATAATTTTTAATCAAATAAATTAAACTAAATACTATAATCATACTGTCTATAATCATAATATTTATTGATGATTTTAATTTATTTTACTCACAATTTTTACAAATAGTAATAAAAATGAATGTGGGTAATGTGGTAAAACGATTAAAAAATTTGATCACATTTATCAAGGATTGCCATAAAATTACAAAGAAAAATATTATTGTTTTTTATATTTTTAAACATTTTCTTTTTTTTTGTTTGCTTTGATTTCAACAACGAATGTTGAAAATGATGGTTGGTCGCACGACTAGTGCATATGACCACATACTATGTATTGTTTGTATGTTTCAAAAAACTTAACCTAAAAGTGAATCCACACCACGAGGTCCCTTGCCTTACCTGGCGTGAACTATGCGTGTTTCTTCAAAGGCCTGTGAATGTGGACTGTTTTAAACATTTTCTGTGAAATAAAATAATTTGATCGTCAGATCGTGGCAGGTGTGACCCTAAATTGCAACGAAATTAACACCAAATTTATCTGCATTGTGCATTTTGGTATTATGAAGTATATGATGCAGGGTCACATCATTTTACATTTCGTCCAAAAAAGTGAAAAATCGTTCGGTTAATTCTAAAAAACAAGAAAAAGGTAAGTGATAACATAAATGTTGTTGCTTAATAATCTTTATTTCAGCGTTACAGAGGTTAGTACCACAGATATTTTCGCCATTAATATATATAAACCTCCAGATGCTATCTTTAACACAAACTGCAGTTCAGTGTCACTTGAAATGTTTTTAATCTTCATCAGTAGTAAATGGTGTGCGGTGTTCATTAAATGGTTGTATGAATACCCACCGGGAAAGTGAGAAGGTGGTTCTTTGTGTGTTGGAAATCCTCTTCCTTTTAGCGGAAAATGTTGTATTTTATTTGTATTTGTATTTGTATTTGTATTTCGAAACCAGAGACGAAAGAAATATAGGGGTGAATGAGGTTTAGTCCCTTCCGCTTGTATGGAGAAACCTGATGAAAATATGTTATATTCCAGAGGAATTTTCCCGGTGGGTAGTACTTCAGTACTAACTTAGTTGTTTAACTCAATCAAAATATTACATTTATTTCAGCCAGGCCGATTGAGACTTCTTGGGACCAGAACTGTAGCGCTTGCATTTCCCGTGTGTGATTTTTTCTTTTCATAATTCCCATTCCCGACATTAAACATCTGATCAGAGGGTAAATGAACGGCCATGGCAAACTAGGCATAATTTCTGGAGAGATCCCTTAATTTTGTATGGAGATGTAATAATGGTAATTACTCTTATTATTATTCCTGGTCTTAAATTCATATCTTAATTATTTTTGATATTTTCAGAAGACAGGCTTACAAGACATGGATACCTAAGACCGGCATTCGGCCAAACAAAAACCGGGAATGCTTCAGGCATTAACAATTGTAAATATTATTAATAAATACATACACAAATATTACATGAAAAAAAGTTATTTTTTATTGTGGGAGATCAGATACTGCAAAGTATTGGAAAACCAAAACTGGGAGGGTGTGGAAAAGCAGATATTGCAAATAGAGGAAAACCAAAACTGAGCACGTGTGGAAAATCTATAATGCGGGAAGTCGAAAAACCAGTGGATTTTGTCCTGCATTCTTCTCCCAGAGATCCAGATAGAAACCTCATTTCCCCCTTACTTTTTGTGTCACTCCCGTGTATTTTGAAACCAGAGATGGAAGAAATGTAAGGGGTGAATGAGGTTTAGTCCCTTCCGCTTATATGGAGAAACCTGATGAAAATATGTTATTTTCCAGAGGAATTTTCCCGGTGGGCAGCCGCTCTCATACACGCATACAGCTTCAGAAGACGATTGTATGTGTGCATATGTATTCTCGCGCATTCCCAGCGGGAAAGTGAGAAGTTGGTTTTTTTGTTCTTGAAATCCTGTTCCTTTTTGCAGGCGGCGGTGTGGGGATAGATCATTTCTGAGCGTTAAATGGGGGTGTGTTCCTGAGTAGCATCAATATCAGGCCACTTATGCGCTGTGAGATTTCTGTGGCACTACGATTATAATATTTTTATAATATTTTTTACAAATAATAATAAAAATGAATGTGGGTAATGTGGTAAGACGATTAACAAATTTGATAAATTCAAGGATTGCCATAAAATTACAAATAAAAATATTATTGTTTTTTATATTTTTAAACATTTTCTGTGAAATAAAATAATTTGATCGTCAGATCGTGGCAGGTGTGACCCTAAATTGCAACGAAATTAACACCAAATTTATCTGCATTGTGCATTTTGGTATTATGAAGTATATGATGCAGGGTCACATCATTTTACATTTCGTCCAAAAAAGTGAAAAATCGTTCGGTTAATTCTAAAAAACAAGAAAAAGGTAAGTGATAACCTAAATGTTGTTGCTTAATAATCTTTATTTCAGCGTTACAGAGTTTAATACCACAGATATTTTCGCCATTAATAAATATAAGCCTCCAGATGCTATCTTTAACACAAACTCTGCAGTTCAGTGTCACTTGAAATGTTTTTAATCTTCATCAGTGGTAAATGGTGTGCGGTGTTCATTAAATGGTTGTATGAATAGTACTTCAGTACTAACTTAGTTGTTTAACTCAATCAAAATATTACATTTATTTCAGCCAGGCCGATTGAGACTTCTTGGGACCAGAACTGTTGCGCTTGCATTTCCCGTGTGTGATTTTATTTTTCATAATTCCCATTCCCGACATTAAACATCTGATCAGAGGGTAAATGAACGGCCATGGCAAACTAGGCATAATTTCTGGAGAGATCCCTTAATTTTGTATGGAGATGTAATAATGGTAATTACTCTTATTATTATTCCTGGCCTTAAATTCATATCTTAATTATTTTTGATATTTTCAGAAGACAGGCTTACAAGACATGGATACCTAAGACCTGCATTTGGCCAAGCAAAAACTGGGAATGCTTCAGGCATTAACAATTGTAAATATTATTAATAAATACATATACAAATATTACATGAAAAAAAGTTATTTTTATTGTGGGAAATCAGATACTGCAAAGTATTAGAAAACCAAAACTGGGAGGGTGTGGAAAAGCAGATATTGCAAATAGAGGAAAACCATAACTGAGCACGTGTGGAAAATCTATAATGCGGGAAGTCGAAAAACCAGTGGATTTTGTCCTGCATTCTTCTGCCAGAGATCCAGATAGAAACCTCATTTCCCCCTTACTTTGTGTGTCACCCCCGTGTATTTTGAAACCAGAGATGGAAGAAATGTAAGGGTTAATCAGGTTTAGTCCCTTCCGTTTATATGGAGAAACCTGATGAAAATATGTTATTTTCCAGAGGAACTTTCCCGGTGGGTAGCTACCGTAACACCAAAAAATATGACGCATTTCCACGTGAAATTTTGAAATTTTCTGGGCCAAAATTGTGCCAATAATTGTTGCTTAAAAAGAATCTAAGAATAAAAGGGTCAAAACTTTTCTAGTTTGCGGAAATTCTCGTGGAATCACTGTTGGTCTACGAATTGTTTTCACCACGCTTGCCCAGCAGGAAAGTGAGAAGTTGGTTTTTGTGTTCTTGAAATCCTGTTCCTTTTTGCAGGCGGCGGTGTGGGGATAGATAATTTCTGAGCGTTAAATGGGGGTGGGTTTCTGAGTAGTATCAATATCAGGCCACTTATGCGCTGTGTGATTTCTGTGGCACTACGATTATAACATTTTTTAACAAAAAAATCACAAACTTATAATATTCAAAAATTATATGATTTACACCAAAGGCCAAGTACTCACTTCGATCAAAAAGCCTACGAAATGAAAATCTCCATACAAAATTTTGTTCATGAAATTTTCCGCCTGTCATTTTTGTATGGGAATTTTCGTTTCGTTGCCTTTTCGTTTGAAGTGAATACTAGGCCAAAACCAAAAAACTTGTTCTCACATTTATCTTTAATTTTTAGTAATTTTAAATTTCGTAGAAAAAATATTAAAAATTTTTAATCAAATAAATTAAACTAAATACTATAATCATAATGTCTATAATCATAATATTTATTGATGATTTTAATTTCTTTTACTCACAATTTTTACAAATAATAATAAGAATGAATGTGGGTAATGTGGTAAGACGATTAAAAAATTTGATCACATTTATCAAGGATTGCCATAAAATTACAAAGGAAAATATTAGTGTTTTTTATAATTTTAAACATTTTCTGTGAAATAAAATAATTTGATCGTCAGATCGTGGCAGGTGTGACCCTAACTTACAACGAAATTAACACCAAATTTATCTGCATTTTGCATTTTGGTATTATCAAGTATATGATGCAGGGTCACATCATTTTACATTTCGTCTAAAAAAGTGAAAAAAGTGAAAAATCGTTCAGTTAATTCTAAAAAACAAGAACAAGGTAAGTGATAACATAAATGTTGTTGCTTAATAATCTTTATTTCAGCGTTACAGAGGTTAGTACCACAGATATTTTCGCCATTAATAAAAATAAGCCTCCAGATGCTATCTTTAACACAAACTCTGCATTTCAGTGTCACTTGAAATGTTTTTAATCTTCATCAGTCGTAAATGGAGTGCGGTGTTCATTAAATGGTTGTATGAATAGTACTTCAGTACTAACTTAGTTGTTTAACTCAATCAAAATATTACATTTATTTCAGCCAGGCCGATTGAGACTTCTTGGGACCAGAACTGTTGCGCCTGCATTTCCTATATTTAATTTTTTCTTCTCATAGTTCTCATCCCCGACATAAAACAGCTGATCAGAGGGTAAATGATCGGCCATGGCAAACTAGGCATAATTTCTGGAGAGATCCCTTAATTTTATATGGAGATTAATAATGGTAATTACTCTTTTTATTATTCCTGGTCTTACATTCATATCTTAATTATTTTTGATATTTTCAGAAGACAGGCTTACAAGACATGGATACCTAAGACCTGCATTCGGCCAAGCAAAAACCGGGAGTGCTTCAGGCATTAACCATTTTTAATTCCAATGCTTCGATTGTAAATATTATTAATAAATACACATGCAAATATTACATGAAAAAAAGTTATTTTTTATTGTGGGAAATCAGATACTGCAAAGTATTGGAAAACCAAAACTGGGAGGGTGTGGAAAAGCAGATATTGCAAATAGAGGAAAACCATAACTGAGCACGTGTGGAAAATCTATAATGCGGGAAGTCGAAAAACCAGTGGATTTTGTCCTGCATTCTTCTCCCAGAGATCCAGATAGAAACCTCATTTCCCCCTTACTTTTTGTGTCACTCCCGTGTATTTTGAAACCAGAGATGGAAGAAATGTAAGGGGTGAATGAGGTTTAGTCCCTTCCGCTTATATGGAGAAACCTGATGAAAATATGTTATTTTCCAGAGGAATTTTCCCGGTGGGTGACGCTGAAAACATTCCACACACTTACGTTCAAGCTGCAATTAGTTTTGAGGTGTGTAATGCCCTCTGCTCATTATAGACGCGTCGCGTTTGCATCCATTTACCGTTGAACGCGCCCAAATCCCATACAAAACTAGTTGGTGTGGGTGGGGAGGGGAGTGTGGAAAATTGTCGCGTCACAGGGCTGCGAAGTCAAATTTGTGGTATTTTTCAGCAGTATTAACCAGGCATGATAATTTTTCTGTACCTGAAACTGATAAGAAGCTGATAAAAAGCGGGAAAATTAAAAACATTTATTGTTGATACTGGCAATGGTCCCATTTGAGCGCAGGTACAAAATCTGCTTCGACCATAGAGGGCCATTCCATATTCAAGTGACACACGTTGACAAGCGACTGCTGGAAAAGGGCACATAGCCCTCATTCTGGCACACAATGTCCTCGTAGTCCTTTCAGACCCGGCTCAGATTCTGTTCACTTACGTGCGGCCGCAGAAGCTGCAGCTACTGCTGTCGCGGGTCGTGTCAGAGAATTATTTAAATGCCTGTTCAGATCTATGTATATATCAAATAAATATCTTAACGAGGTAAAAAACTAGTGACGATCGCACCTTCAACGTACAAAAGTTCTGATATCAACATTTGTGACGAAAAATTATTACACTCGTCATTAAATACACTTTCTAATATTTTCTCATTCGGCCCGCCCTAGCAAACTATTCCAGCCTTTTTCCCTGCACAGGCATTTTCTATTGCAGCGTGCTTAAACTTAACTTTTAATCATTAAAAATTGTTAAAGGACTAGTAAACGATGAGAAAACATGAATTCCATAAGGATCCGATACGAGTGAGAGAGTAGCCCTACTTGCTGCGACGTGTTTTCATAGAAAAATGCAGAGGCCTTGTTAAAAAAAATTCGATATTTTAAAAACTAAAAATGGCTCCAACTGTTTACAAAAACCGATTGTAACTAACAATATGGCGCATACATTGAAATATAAAAAAAAATTTAAATACAAAATTTTTTAGAATCTTAATTTGCTTTTATTTTTAAGAAACTAAAAACTTTTTTTTTTTTTAAGAAGAGGTTTTAGAGGAATTAATGCAAAAGGCATGAAGTCACGCGGATTCATATAACCGGTGATAAAGATTTTCAATGAGAGGGTACTTTTTCAAATTTGTCAAATTTTGGAAAACTTTAAAAAATTCTAACTAAAAAAAAATTTTCTTTCGGACAAATCCTGATGCATGTGATTGCTCATTTTCCGAATAGAACATGTAAAAAAAGTTTCAGGCAAATCAAAAATGTAAAAATTTTTTTTTAGCCAAATCTGTTCGGCTTGTAAATTGTTAATTAATTGTTATGAGCTGGCAAAAGTGGCGATTTTCGTTTCTGAATAACTTTTAAACGTGACTTTTTACAGTAATGTGTTATATACCAAAATTTAAGGAATCTCAAGGGCTATACCGTTTAAAGTTTTAAAGAAAATCGTTAGAGCCGTTTTTGAGAAAAATAAAAAAAGCTAGAAAAAAAGTTTTAAAAAATTTTCTTTTGTTCATATCTTTTTAACTATTACATTTACACAAATTGCATATAGAAGGCGTTTATAGCATTTAAAAATACCTTTCAAACGAGATGCAGCACAAGTCTGTAGCTTTAGTAGTATATAAGTTACGGCTTTCCGAATTTTAGCTATTTATAGCTGTTTTCCCGCTAAACTAGCGGGTTTTTCCAAAAGTGGTAGAACAAAAGTTTTTTATATCGATGTGATGAACGTCATATCAAATTTTCAGAACTTAAAAAACATATTTTGGACAAGTGGACAAACTGACAAACAGAATTAAATTTTCATTTTGGGAAGAAGAAGAAAATCTTATTTTGGCTATAACTTTTGAACGGAGCGTCGGATTTTATCATATGACCCCTCATTCGACGGCTATTTTCAATAGGAAAACTACTAAAACATTTCGAGGGGGCATTTATCCCCACCGGCCCCAACAGATCCAAATTTCTAAATTTTCACTTTTACACTTTCACCGCTCTCTCTCTCCCAAACCAATTGATTTTCATGAGGTCTTGGTATGCAATCCTTTAAGTTTTAGCAATACCTTTAATTTGGTGTATTACTCATTACGATCGGACTATCACAGCAGATTTTCAATTTTGCGGCTATATAATAGTAGTCGCCTTCGCACACTCTCCTTGTGCGCTTCGTCACTACATGGACTGCCGTCCATAGTGATATGAACGCCTTCTGCAGCAGATCCTTTTGCTTTCAGCACTCCCGGGCTTCCGACGCATTTGTTTGCCGCTACCCGATCTTTATTTGGAGCTCCACCAACTGCTGGCAACAGATGCTCAAGCAGCATAACGTGGGATGTGGTAACTGCTTTCATCATTGCAGCAATGTTTCCACATATATAGAAACCAAAGGCAGACAACATGCAAATTTAGTTGTCCTGAAAATTTACAGTTACAGCCTAGTACTCAGTACGACGAAAACTGCTAGCTAAGCATAGGAATAAGCGAGAGGCGAATAGGTAGCTAACGCCTTAAGCCGCGACTTTTTTTCACCGCGGTACTCAGATGAGTACCTGTCAACGTGTTTCACTTAAATATGGAATGACCCTCTATGGTCGAAGCTGATTTTGTACCTGTGCTCAAATGGGACCAGGAGGTTGCCTTGAAAGACGAATGGCGGGCGCACGTGACCAAGAAGCAAACCTCATGATCATGGAGCCGGGGAAGAAGGCCCATGTGCCTGCGCTGCAACGACCAAGCGACCATTCCATTGGATAAACGTACTGCTACTACCCTTCATGCGCTTGGATCGTCCTCGAAATACTGAACTATTGCCAGATCATTTGGCATATCAAAAACCAAAATTACACGAAATAAAGTTCAATAAAAATCTGTAAATAATTCAATATCAACAATAAATGTTTTTAATGGATGCAAACGCGACGCGTCCATAATGAGCAGAGGGCATAAGAATTTTACTAGTCAAAAAATATTAATCTTTTAGTGTGGCCGAAGTTTTCGGAGTTTATCCGCAATGCATGTAGCATGGTCTTACTCTCAATCAGCTCGGTTTGTGGACAAACAGCAAACATCAACTGGCGCCAATTTTAAAATATTACAAAATGTTGAGCCGACCTGGATCGCAAGCTTTAAATTTGCTGTTGGCATGGCAATATGTATTGCCGAAACTCCTTCAGGTGTTTTTCAGTGGTTTTTGGTGTTTTCCTTTCATTTATAATTTGTTATTGGCACACCGCTTCTGCACAAACAAAGCCAAAGATCAAATTTTCTATTCTTTGTGCCGCAGCTAAAGGCGTTTATCGAAATTCATCCGCTAAATCAGGTATTTTTTTGGTATTTCCGTACCATTTCCTTAGCTCATCTGAGTACCGCGGTGAAAAAAAGCTTAAGGCGTTAGCTACCTATTCGCCTCTCGCTTATTCCTATGCTTAGCTAGCAGTTTTCGTCGTACTGAGTACTAGGCTGTAACTGTAAATTTTCAGGACAACTAAATTTGCATGTTGTCTGCCTTTGGTTTCTATGTGAACACGCTTCTGTGTGCGGAGGCTGTGTAAACAGACTATTATTCAATAAATATCGATATATTGATATTTTGATATATTTTGCACATTCCTATTAAAGTGTCAAAGATAATAATGTGTGGAATATTTTGCTCAGTTTTGGAAAGCGGTGGATTATATGCTTATAATTTTCCCAACGTTTTAAAAGAAATTCTAAGAAATCGTGGTCCTGATGTCCAAGACGAACTAGTTCTAGATTGTGATGCTGGACAAATTATTCTGGCCAGCAGCGTATTGTGGCAACAAGGGGAAAGTGTGCGAAAACAACCGGTGGTTGCCGATGACTTCATATTTCTCTTTAATGGAGATATTTACAATTTACCAAAGCCAGTATCTATGTCTGATACATCTTGGATATCGAGCAAAATTTCTGAGTGCTGTTATGAGGAACACAAGCTATTGAAGCTACTAAAGGAATGGGAGGGACCACATTGTTTAATAATTTATAACAAACGAAATCAAATACTTTACTTCTCCCGCGACACACTGGGAAGAAATTCATTAATTATTGAAAGGATTCCGAGAGGATTAAATTTATTGAGCACATCGCACTATTTTGAAAATGAAAAAGTATCATTGGAATTGCCACCCTTGGGCCTTTATCGAGTAAAAGTTAATGATCTTACATCATGCGTATTGCATCCGTGGCAGCCACTAAATGATTATGCTATTCAGCTATTAAGCAAACTTGACCATGCAGTTGGCTGGAAAACTACTGTGGAAAGTCAAATTGCGCCAGAATGGATGATCAAAAGTAAGCTCACATTTGATTACGACTTCTATAAGTTTCCATATATCGACAGCCATATGGACCTTTATGAAAAACTAATAGGTCACCCAGAAATCAATGAGTCATTAGCCACACTCCACAAACTGCTTTTGGACTCGGTAAGAAATCGCGTTACAAACATGACCCCTTTTTGCCGTCTTTGCTTGAAAAAATTCAATTTTGAAACTGTATGCAGACATGCCAAATTATGTATATTATTTTCGGGTGGCATCGACTGCACTATCTTGGCCTTGCTAGCCAACGAATTTGTAGCAGAAAATGAACCGATCGAACTTATTAATGTAGCTTTCGAAAGTGTTGAGGGTCAAAATATGTCTGAGAAACTATGGGATGTGCCCGATCGAAAAACTTCATTGTTGTCTGTCAATGAATTAAGGAAACTTTGTCCCAAGCGATGCTGGAATCTGCTGGAAGTCAATGTAACCCGTCTGGAATTGGAGCAGCATCTTACAACACGTATCAAGCACCTTATATATCCGCTGGAAACAGTTTTGGATGAGAGTCTTGGCTGTGCCTTCTGGTTTGCTTCTCATTGCGCTAGCTCTTCTGCCAGAGTCGCCCTTCTTGGAAGTGGGGCAGATGAATTATTTGGTGGGTATACCCGTCATCGCAACAGCTTTAGGCATTGTCTGGACGGCGCGCTAGAGCGCCAACTTGCCGTGCAACACGAACTTGAAATGGACTGGCAACGAATACCGGCACGGAATTTAGCCAGAGACGACAGAGTTATTGCAGATAATGGAAAAACCGCTAGATCGCCATTCATCGAGGAGAACTTTGTTAAATTTATTAGATCTTTGGAAGCGTATCAAAAATGTTGTTTTAGTTTCCCTGAAGGTGTCGGTGATAAATTGCTTTTGAGACTGTATGGCTATCAAATCGGGCTGCGGGACGTCGTATTGCTAAGGAAGCGGGCTATTCAATTCGGTTCACGAATTGCCAACAAAAAACAAAATGCTGCCCATCAGTCGAATACTCTTAAACTTAAGCTTAAGCTTAAAACAAAATAATCATAAATAAATAAAAAATTTAATTCCCCGTAACTATAAAATTAACTTTAGGATTTTAAATATCTTTACCGATGTTCCGATCAAGATGATTTTTTGATCAACTGTTAATTCTATGGGCCAAATGCGTAACTTTTATTTTTCATATCTCTAGTTATACTCTGGATCAGGATCAATACGGGAGTCGATATAGCCATGTCCGTCTGTATGTCTGTTTCAATACCGTTTCCGAGGTCAGTTTAAAAGCAAGCAATCTAAAACTTTCACAGTGGTCCTAAAACGTACACGCAGATCAAGTTTGAAAAGCGCCCTGATCGGACGTTTATATCCTATAGCTCCCATAGGAACAATCGGATATAACTTGCTAAAATTGAAGATACTTCACGCAGTGTAGAAGCTATTGTCGTGAATCTTTCCAAATCGTATTTTTTTGTGCATACCTTAACCAGAGTAAAAGCGCGTGCCGATCGGACGTCTATATCTTATTGCTTCCATTGGAATAATAGGGTGAAACCGGTCCAAATTTGATGTTTTTCTGTATATTTCGCGATTGTGCATACCTTGATCAGGGTAAAAGCGCTTGCCGATCGGATGTCTATATCTTATAGCTTCCATAGGAATAATAGGGTGAAACCGGTCCAAATGTGATGTTTTTCTGGATATTTTGCGCAGTGTATAAGCTATTGACATTAATTTTTGTAACTCTTTTTTATTTATTCATACCTGGCTCACGGTAAAAGCCCGTTCCGATAGGACGTCTATATCCTGTAACTCCCATTGGAACACAAGGGTGAAAAATTTAATTTTTTCATTTATAAAATATTTTGTTGTTTATTAATTTATGTTGGTATTATAGTCAAATTTTCATTTGTGAAACCTGCAAGGGCATTTAAACTTCGGCATACCGAAGTTAGCTTCCGACCTCGTTTTTATACCCGTTACTCGTAGAGTAAAAGGGTATATTGTATTCGTGCAAAAGTATGTAACAGGTAGAAGGAAGCGTTTTCGACCCCATAAAGTATATATACTCTT